>BPQB01000160.1:0-31415 GCA_019973155.2 Phanerochaete sordida | reverse complement strand
CCAGAGATACGAGCGGGATGCCTTACTTCTGCGGCCGGAGGTCGCCCTACTGCGTAGCGGCTGGCATGAGGACTGTCAGCCATTCTTGTCTCGGCGGAAGGCGGGGCGAAGTTCGAGGCCTTGTTTGGCAAGGAAGCGAAAGGGCGCGCTGAGATAGGGCGGATAGCTGGTATAAAAACTGGCGAATGGCGGTGGGGGATACTAGCCTCGAGGTTGCTGGCAATGTATGGCCGGTGGCGCTTTGGCCTCAAGACCACGCCACGCACGCATCGACTAGCAATAGAAGCTGCTCAAAAACGTTGCGGACGGGCATGAAAATACCATGCCAAGATTGTGTGTGTGGTGGATGTGGTAAAGCGCATACAGTCTCGCGGCGCAGGCCACGCGCTTGAGCAGGGTTGAGATGACGTCGCGCGTTGTTGGCGCGCCGTGCCGCGGCGTCTGAGGTCTCCTCCCGCTGTTTCCCGTGTCCTCCGAGTCTCCGAGCTGCCTGCCCACGACGGCCGTGTGGGAGCGACGACTCTGATGTCATCCTACTGGTCGCTCATTCTTAGCATCCAAATATATAGACCATGCCGCACCGCACACGACCCCTGCACAGTTCCATCCCTCTCGACTTCAATACCCTCCCTCTCCTCGACCTTTCATACCCTAGACGAAACAGCAAAGCTCTACGATGTCAAGGAGCGACGAAAAACCCGCCGCGTTGGTGCCGTTTGCCGTGCCACAGTTCACGCTGACGGACTATAGCAAGTTCTTTGCTGCTGGTGAGTCGCACTCGCGCTTTATGCTGTCGAGGCACTCATTCGTCCCCTGACTTTAGGAGCACTATGTTGCACGTACGTGAATCTCCTCAATGTCAAGCCCACTGGTGTTGACAGCCCGGCAGAGTGACCCACGGAGGGATGACGCGTGAGTTCAACGTTTTGCGCTCGTCGCCTCTGGCTCACCACACTCTCCAGCCATTGATGTCGTCAAAACGCGTATACAGATCGACTCAGAGTACAAGAAGCTCAACCTCCTGACCGGCGCACGACATGTCATCAGAACAGAGGGTGCGAGTGGTCTTCTCACTGGGTTCGGCCCAACAGCAGTAGGATACCTCGTCCAGGTGCGTTCTCCTTTGATTCTACACGAAGCACACGTCTCACACGAGCACCATGATAGGGAGGCGCGAAGTTCGCCGGCTACGAGTTCTGGAAGAAGCAGTTCACCCAGATCGCCGGCGACCAGGAGAGCGCTGTGAAATACCGCACGGCGATCTACCTTGGCGCCTCGAGCGTCGCAGAGTGCGTCACACACACGCCCTCGCCGCATGCCCGCACGCTGACACGCGCCCCTCACACGCACGCAGATTCTTCGCCGACATCCTCCTGACGCCGCTCGAGGCGACACGCATCCGACTCGTCTCGCAGCACGGCTACGCGAACGGGCTCGTCTCGGGCTTCACGCGCCTCGCGCGCGAGGAGGGCATGCGCGGGCTCTACGCCGGCTTCCTGCCCATCCTCTGCAAGCAGATCCCGTACGCGATCGGCCAGTTCACCGTGAACGAGTTCTGCCACGAGCTCGCGTTCCGGAGCATGTCCGAGGAGACGCGCCGCTCCCTCTCCGGCGGCAGCAAGTTCGCCATCGCCCTCGGCAGCGGCGTCGTCGCAGGCTTCGCCGCCGCCATCCTCTCCCAGCCCGCCGACACGCTCCTCTCCCAGATCAACAAGGGCCACGGCCCCACAGGCTCGATGCCGCACCGCCTCGCCGTGCTCGCGCGTGAGGCCGGTTTCAAGGGCCTTTTCGCGGGCCTTGGCCCCCGTATGGTCATGACCGCGGGCCTCGTCGCGGGTCAGTTCTTGATGTACGGCGCCATCAAGGATGGTGAGTGTGTCTTCGTGCTTTTGGTTGTCTGTATGCTCATGGACCGACCGCAGCGTTGAGTGCGCCGCCCGGCTTGGAGATTCACAAGGAAGACAAGTAGATGCCCTCGGACAATATTGTACTTTGTATGTAGGATACAGATTAGACGTAATATTGACTATTCCACTATTCCTTGTCAAATGTTTCTGTTCGTGAGGTGGTACCTGTTCACGGCGCCGTGTTGGCTCAGGTTCTTTTCGAAGTATTGTAGTGCTCCCAGCTTGCGTGTGTTGATACGACTGCATTCGGTACAGGTCTACCGAGCAACCTACCCTTCAGTGGAACACCGCGTATGCTAGTTAGCAGCCCCCGCTGTTCAGGACGCACTACAGATTATTTTCCAGTGGCGAGCGGCGTCCGACGGCCTCCGAGGAGGCGTGGGAACAAGGCACGCCACCCAAAAAGGCAACCCGCCACGATCAGCTTCCCCCGCCGGTCTCCGCCTCGCGTCGCCAGATGACGAGCAATCCCAGCGTAAACACCTCCAAAAGCAGCTGCGAAAAATCCGAGCGCATGCTATATATGGCGCAGTATGCCAGCGATTGCCAGCCTATCGGCAGGCGCCCCCGCAGCCGCTGCGCCGTGCGTTATTTTCCCGTCCGTATTGACCAGGGCCCCTCGTGTCAGCAGCCTGCCGCGCTGACGACGTCCACCGGCACTCTGTCGAGTGGCGTATGTCTGTGGGAGCTGAGGAAATATCTCTCGCCGACGAGCTGGCGCTGAGGAGGTATAAATACGCTGTCTCGAGGTGGGCAGACGTTCAGAATTCCACATTCCTCCCCGACGTCCTCCACAGCAATGTCTGAAAACTCTCGCGTTTGGTTCAGTGAGTCGCTGCTGTATCGCATTGCTGAAACTCTACTGATACCTCTCACCCAGTTACCGGTGCCTCCCAGGGCATTGGCCGCTCGCTGCTCGATGCAGTCCTTGCGGCGGGTGATCGCGCCGTCGCCACGCTGCGGCGCCCAGAGGTCCTCGCAGAGTACAAGGACAAATACCCCGCGTCGCAGCTGCTCATCCAGCGCCTCGACGTTACGTCCGTTGAGGAGATTGACGCCGCCTTTGCGCAGGTCAAGGAGCACTTCGGCCGGCTCGACGTCGTTGTCAACAACGCGGGCTACGGCCTCGTCGCGGAGATCGAGGGCACGCCCGAGGATGAGGCGCGCCGCTGCTTCGAGACGTGCTTTTGGGGCCCGTTCCACATCTGCCAGCGGGTGCGTCCCTGTTTTCGTCGTGCGGGCGCCGTGTCGAGCCGAGCACTGATGTCCCCGCTCAGGCGGTGCCCTTCATGCGCGACGTCAACCCGCCCGGCGTCGGCGGCCGCATCCTCAACGTGAGCTCCTGCGGCGGCTACGCTTCGAACCAGACGCTCTCAATCTACAACGGCGCCAAGTTCGGTGAGCCCCTCTGCGTCGCCCCGTCGACACGCCGGCTGACGCACGCACGCAGCGCTCGAGGGCATGACGGAGTCGCTTCGCAAGGAGATGGACCCGTCGTGGAACATCACCGCCGTCATCGTGCAGCCGGGCGGCTTCCGCACCGCGTGGGGTGGCGACTCGCTCAAGGTGTTCCCGTCGCCGCCCGCGTACGCCGCGCCGGACTCGCCGTGCGCGGCCTTCCGCGCGATGTCGTTCGGCGGCGGGCCCTCGCGCGCGATCGGGGACCCGCGCAAGGCCGGCGCCGCGCTCATGCGCATCGCGGGCATGCCTGCGCCGCCGCTTCGCGTGCAGCTCGGCTCGGAGAGCATGGCGATCGTGAAAGCGAAGGCGAAGGAGACGCTTGTCAATGCGGAGAAGCATGCGGACATCGCGCACTCGACGAACTTCGACGACGTCGACAAGGATGCGGTGCTGAAGATGTTCGAGATGTACCTCGCCAAGTCCGACTAGACCACGAAGCCGCATAACTTTCCAATATCTGCCAAGGCTGCCTATGTCAATATACAGTCGTCTTTGTGGAGGAACGACGGTGCTGCGTCCTCTACAATTTGAGAGGCTGGAGGCGAGCCTACCATGACTATGCAAGCAAGCAAGACTGCAAGTCTGCACTTTTTATGATTAACGCAGATCTGTTGTGAATGATGCGCCCTTTGACTTTGCGGTCGCGCGTTTGTAAAGCTCGACTCCCGGGCGCTCCTGTAGCGCTGCAGCCAATCCCTGCGTGAGGTTGCATCATAGCGCCTCCGATGTCTCTCCCAATCGCTCTCACGTCGACGTCCACGTACTAACTCTTCTATGTCGCGCACACGTCGCCCTCGGCTGTACCCAACAATCATGTCACGCCCCTGCTGCTCGTCAGAAGCGACTTCAGGGTCCGGCGAGCTGTGACCCAGAGGGGATATAAACCTCAGGACGCCGGCGACATGCATCACACTGCCCACTCTACCACTCTTGCGCGCCATACATCTCTGAAAGTATGTCTGGAACTTCCCCATGGGCTCCTCCCCCGCTTCCTGCCACCAAGCTCGGTCCACAGACCTCTTGCTCTGCGCGCAGGCATCCACGTCTCGCCCGTCCAGCTCGGTGCCGCAAGCATCGGTGACAGGTGGGAGAAGTATGGCAGGGGCAGCATGAACAAGGAGAGCAGCTTCAAGCTCCTTGATGCGTTCTACGAAGCCGGCGGCAACTTTATCGACAACCAGTGAGTGCGCCTCCTCGATGATGGCCTGCGTCCGCGACTGGCAAAGGGTTTGCCGGCAGCGTACATCCACTCCCAGGTCCGCAGCAAAGACCTAGACCGAGACGAGGGGGTGTGCACGCGGGACGGGAGTGATAACCGGAATTGGAGCGTAAGAACGATTTTTAAACGGATATTTGCCCCGTTACCCCGATGCTGATATCGCTGAAGGATATCCTGGCGCGATACATCGCTTCCATCTGGAATTTCCAAACATTGCTCTCGCCCGCAAATTCGAGAAGGACGCCAGAGGAGGCATTAGTTGGCTGCTGGACCAGAGCACCGAGTATGGCATGATTCATTATATTGAGAGTTGTACAAGCTTACTTCCCGCAAGCTAGCAGCGGTGCTTGCGCCACGTTCAGGCTATGAAGTGGCGCACCGCGGAGTTCGACGCTGTGCCATCCTGCAAGACGTCGATGTGTTCAATAGGTGCGTGTAAACCCCAAAACCCGGCTGTTTGCCCACGACGAGAGCCTCGACCTCGACTCTGCAGGTCTGCTTAGCAATCACCGGTCTGTCGGGAGACCGACCAGTCGCGCTTCGCGCAGAAGCCCCTGGAATTTTGCTTCGCTGGCTTCACTCGTAGGATGGCGTCGGTAGGGCATGCCAGCGCGCTCCCGTCGACTGTCGCTACACCACGCTGCTGACTACAGCATGCGCCACCTCAGGTTCCTGCACTTTCGCTCGGCAAAATTCCCCATCGCTTTGGGTCTTGGCCTTGGAGACGCAGTCGCGAGCTAACTTCGTGCGATGGTTCGCTCTCATGCAAAAGGGACATGATGCCCCCGCGCACACGTCACCGTCGGCTGTACCACGCCAAATCGTGTCCCTGTTGCTGCGTCAGCAGCGGCTTTGGCTTCGCGAGCTGCGACTGAGAGGTTATATAAACCTTGGGACGTCGTCGACATGCATACCACCGTCCACTCTACCGCTCTACTGCTCTCGCACACTCCACGTCTCTGAAAGCATGTCTAGTTCCTCATTCCTCGCCCAGCCCCCGCCGCCGCCCACCAAGCTCGGCGTCCACCGACCGCTCGCTCCGCGCGCAGGCATCCATGTCTCGCCCATCCAACTCGGTGCCGGGAGCATTGGTGACAAGTGGGAGCAGTTTGGCATGGGCAGTATGAACAAGGAGAGCAGCTTCAAGCTCCTCGACGCGTTCTACGAAGCCGGCGGCAACTTCATCGACACCGCGAACCACTAGTGAGTGCGCCTCCTCGATGATGGCCCGCGCCCGCGACTGACGTTCCCACAGCCAGGACGAGTCCTCCGAGGAGTTCATCGGCGAGTGGATGGAGAAGCGCGGCATCCGCAACGAGATCATCCTCGCGACGAAGTACACGACCGATTACCACCGCGGCAAAGGCGGCCAGCACAGCGCGTTCGTCGGTAACAACGTCAAGTCGATGCACAACTCGCTGCGCGACTCGCTCCGCAAGCTGCGCACGGACTACGTCGACATCCTCTACGTCCACTGGTGGGACTACACGACCTCGATTGAAGAGGTCATGGACGGCCTACACGCGCTCGTGATGCAGGGCAAGGTGCTATACCTTGGCGTCTCCGACACTCCCGCCTGGATCGTTTCGCAGGCGAACACGTACGCCCGCCTGATGGGCAAGACGCCGTTCACGATCTACGAGGGCAAATGGAGCATCATCGACCGTGACTTCGAGCGGGACGTCCTGCCTATGTGCATTGCTCAAGGTGGGCAAGATCCTCCATCATTTGCATGAGCCATACGCTAACACACCCGACAGGCATGGCCATCGCGCCGTGGAACGTGCTCGGCGGGGGCAAGATTCGCACGGACGCGGAGGAGCAGCGGCGCATCGAGAGCGGCGAGAAGGGCCGTACCATCCTCGAGGACTGGCTCCGCACGCCCGAGGAGCGGCGTGTGTGCGCGGAGCTCGAGGTCATCGCGAAGGAGCTCGGCGTGCAGAGCATTACCTCGATTGCGGTCGCGTGGATCATGCAGAAGGCGCCGTACGTCTTCCCCATCCTCGGCGGTCGTAAGGTCGAGCAACTGCACGCGAACCTCGAAGCTCTCGAGCTGCGCCTCTCCGACGAGCAGATGCGCCGCCTCGACAACGTCGTCCCGCTCAAGAAGGGTTTCCCATACGATGTCTTCGTAAGTGAACTCGCGCTGCACGCCTTCGGTCTCGCTGACGCTCCTGCAGGGCGATGGATCAGAGTACAACATGCTCTTCAAGACTGCAGGACATTTCCAGATGTGGCCGAAGGCCGGTCCTATCAAGCCTTAGGAACATAGTGTACACACGTTAATGAAGATTCCGCTGGGCAGTGTGCTATAAAATTCCTTGCATCGTCAGCAATTGTGAAATGAGTCCGATGCGTGCTTCGACACAGTAGTAAATTGAAGACCGGTGACTTGAATGCGCTTACCGAGTATATTCACACCACTAAGCGCAATCGCATGATTGTTTTGGACGACTGAGGATCCAGGCTTTTTTTTGTTGTGAACATTGCCGTCAAGGTTGTGAAAGTGCAGCGGTGGGGCAGTGAGGTGGCAAAATTAGACGACCCTAACCCTACGAGGCGACGCTAATCGCATTAGTGGGCGGCAACTGAGGAAGTTCGACTCCTTTCTCCGCCAACCAGCAGCTTCTCACTCGTTGCATTCCGACTAGAGTGGTCAAAGAACTTAGACAGGCAGACTGTCTGCAGACACTCGAGCAAATTTCATGTCGTGGTGGTCAGCGAGGGAACTTAATCGTTCCTACCGTGGCAGCTGTACGACTCGGAAACCCATCGCTTGAAGTGCTGAACATTTTATAAGCTCAGAAATGTGCTCGCCGTCTTTTTGAACAACCTTTTACATCGTTGTCATAAGCTACATGCTGATGACACATACGCAGACCCCCAGCGCCCTCACTCTCGATACTCTTCCCTCAGCACACTACCGTAACAATTCCCGGTCTCTCGGAAAACCGGCCTGCAGGGCATCCTCGAGCTGGAATCGACGCCTACAAGACCAACGACCGCTTTCAAATAGGTGATATCGGCGTTCGCGCCTGGCCCCAGGATCGGTGCGGCTCCGCATTGCAGAGGAGTCATCCCACAAACTTCCTTTCTTGGCACAGATGCGTCCGCGCTTTGGCTTCGCCCGGAGCTGCACTCTCATGCACAAGCCGCCTGCCGGGATGTACACGTCAACCTCGGCATGCGCCACACTTCTTAGAACACTCATGTCGTAGGTCTGCTGAGGTTTATCGTAAGCGCCTGCGGCTAGCTGACTGATTCTGCAGGCTTCTTCGCGACTGACTGGCATGGAGTCGCATAGCTGGGGCGCACTTTCGCTGCACCCGGAAGGGCGTCCTCACGCTGGAGGGCCTTGCCGATGCCCACGCGTCGATTACGGCTGCAACACGCTAAAGGCCTCACGTCGTCTGCCTTCTGCTCGTCAGCAACATTCGCAGCTTATCCAGCGATCTGCCTGTCGGGTATAAAAACCTCAGAATGCCGTCGACATGTCTAGCATCGTCTTCCCACCCACTCCCACACCCCACCCACCGCTGCAAAAATGTCTGGAGTCTCTGCCTGGGCCCAACCCCCGCCGCCGCCCACCAAGCTCGGTGTCCACCGCCCCCTCGCCTCCCGCGCCGGCATCCACGTCTCGCCCCTCCAGCTCGGCGCCATGAGCATCGGCGACAAGTGGCACCAGATCGGCATGGGCAGCATGGACAAGGAGAGCAGCTTCAAGCTGCTCGACGCGTTCTACGCCGCGGGCGGCAACTTCATCGACACCGCGAACAACTAGTGAGTTCTCTTCTCTGTTCGCGGGGGCGGCGGCTGACATCGCGACAGCCAGGACGAGTCCTCGGAGGAGTTCCTCGGCGAGTGGATGGAAGTGCGCGGCGTGCGCAAGGAGATCGTGCTGGCGACGAAGTACACGACGAACTACCGCCGCGGCAAGGACGGCTGGCACAGCGCGTTCGTCGGCAACAACAGCAAGTCGATGCACAACTCTGTGCACGACTCCCTTCGCAAGCTGCGCACCGACTACATCGACATCCTCTACGTCCACTGGTGGGACTACACGACTTCGATCGAGGAGGTCATGGACGGCCTGCACGCGCTCGTGATGCAAGGCAAGGTGCTCTACCTCGGCGTCTCCGACACCCCGGCGTGGATCGTCTCGCAGGCGAACACGTACGCCCGCCTGATGGGCAAGACACCGTTCACGATCTACCAGGGCAAGTGGAGCATCATCGACCGTGACTTCGAGCGGGACATCTTGCCTATGTGCATCGCTCAAGGTGGGCAGCATCGCCCGTCATTCGCACGAGGCCATACACTGATACACCTGACAGGCATGGCCGTCGCGCCGTGGAACGTGCTCGGCGGCGGCAAGATCCGCACGGACGCGGAGGAGCAGCGGCGCCTCGAGAGCGGCGAGCAGGGCCGCCAGATCTTCGCCGACTGGAAGCGCACGCCCGAGGAGCGGCGCGTATGCCAGGAGCTCGAGAAGGTCGCGAAGGAGCTCGGCGCGCATAACATTACGAGTGTCGCGATCGCGTGGATCATGCAGAAGGCGCCGCACGTCTTCCCCATCCTCGGCGGCCGCAAGGTCGAGCAGCTGCACGCGAATATCGAGGCGCTCGAGCTGCACCTCACCGACGAGCAGATCCAGCGCCTGGACAACGTCGTCCCGCTCAACAAGGGCTTCCCCTACGACCTGTTTGTGAGTACATCGCCGCTGGGTATGCATACCGGTGCTGACATTCTCGCAGGGCGACGGGACGGAGTATAACATGCTGTTTAAGACCGCTGGGCACTTCCAGAACTGGCCGAAGGCTGCTCCTATCAAGCCTTAGGTTACCTATTTGCCCGTGTCGAAGTGCTGCTAGTGTCCACTCATGTCTGTCAGTCCAATAATTGCCAATCATGATTCGTCTGCGACGGTGTCAGAGGGCATTTGAGACATAGTGTCGCGAAATATATACGGCCATAAGCGAGAGAAGCTCTCTACCTTTTATACAAGTATCGTAAATGCGCGGTTTGTATCAATGCACGGCGAGTCCATGCTGAGTGCCGCGGGGTCGCACCATATAGTGCTTACTAAGCGAGGGAGCTGATAGCGGAAGGACTCGTATACCCTCGCCTCCTCTCCTTCCGACGCCTGCACTCACTCATCCTTCGCAGCATGCTGCTAGCTTTGCTCACTGGGACTGATAAATTGCTCAACTAGCCGTTGCAGTGCTCGAGCAGCGTCCACTCACTGCGCATACAATCAGGTTCCTGAGCCGCGAAAGCAGCACACGGCGGATCGATGCAAGCGTCGCCGATGCGCGGCCCGAGTTGCGCGATGCCGCGCGCTCCCTGAATCGTTGTGCAGAAAATTCAGCATGCGTCCAACTGCAATTTCCGATGGCAACCCCGAGCCAATGAGTCGCAACTCCGAGTATGAGTCCGAAGAGTCACTGACTGGCGTTCCTCCCCGGATCCGCGCCGCTGCAGGCGTCGACGTCGGCTCCATCCCAGCAAAGCGCGAATACCTACATTACATCCTCACCCATCGCGCGGACACCTGGGATGGCTGCGTTTGCTCGAGGGCCCAATTGCGAGCACAACCCTAACCCCGGGGAAGGGCGAAGGCGCATCAGCGCATCAGCGCCCACCGGAGACCCGGAGCGGCAGCTCGCAAAGTTCAAAGATCCTACCTCCGCCGACACCTTCTCCTCTTCCCATCTCGACTCGAGCAGAAAAGGGCCTGTGACGGGCAGACTATTCGCAGGGCCGCAAACAGTATCCGCGCGATGGCAACCAGAGGGCAACGCACGACCTGCACCCGCCCGCAGCCGGTCCCACCGTGGCACATGGCGACGCTGCCTTCGCCAGCTTCTGTGGCGTCGCCGATGGGACCGTCGTGCCGTTCAGCCTCGCCAAATCTTTCCTCGTGGGCTTTCCGAAGCAGCGCGACGCACACCGACCCACGTCGAAATGCTATCAGACAATTTGGCGATTCGCGGCAGCCAATGCGACGCGAGCGCCCGCAGGGCTGCGCCTGTGCGGTTCCCACAGCTGGAATCGTCCGAGATCTCAGGAGTGGTGACGTGAGAAGCAGGCGCGTCCCGAGAGGCGTTGTCGAGGCGAACGCTGCCCCGCAGGACGAATGGACACGACGACGATCGCTGTCACGGGACCCGTCCCAACAACACGCTGCAACCGCATGTCGGGCATGATATAGGCGGTGCGCCCTCTGACGCACCTTCTCCTGGCACCCAGGTCCGGCAGCGCGACCACGGGCCAGAACGACGCACCTGCACACGCTGCGCTAACGTTCCAGCGATGTACGTCGACGAGGTGACGAGTGGTGCGTTCGATTCGAATGTCGCCGGCCGCGCTGACCCTCTGCGCAGATGCTACCTCCTTTGGCGTGCTCTCACAGCTTCGCAGCCCGGATGTCCGTGCCAGGCGGAACAAGATGATGCCCACGAGCACGGGCCTCACGGACGGCTTCGACGCCCCCACCGAGGCCCCCACCGACTGGAACACGACCGGCATCGAGGGCGTCGAGGGGCGCGACTACTCGATTTCCATTACCGGCTACGGGCCCTTCATACGGGACATGGAGCGCAGGATGGAAGACGAGGACTCCATCCACGAGCCCCCCATTGAGCGGCCGTTTCGCCCCGCGGATGCGCGCAAGGAGCGCCCTGCCAGCGTCGTCCGCGGGTCAGAGGTCGCGCACTCCAAGGCTCGCAGCCTGCGCAGCTACGCCAGCAAAGACAACCTGCCACAGCCGGCGCGGCCCAACGGGGGCGCGCTTGCGCAGAGGCCCATCCCGGAGGAGGGCGCAGGCAACAAGGTCGCGGCGTGGAGGGAGCGCGTTGCGCAGAGCCAAGATAGTTCTGTCAGCGTCTCGATCCACCGCAGGATGAAGTCGACCGATGTGCCGCCCCGCCAGCCGCCCTCTCCCAGAGAGGCGCGGCCGTCGTCCGAAGGGAAGAAGTCCAAGGGTACGTCAAAAGGGTCGAGTGGGGATTACGAGCGCACTGAGGTGAGCATCCTGTGCGCCTTGCCTCCCGGCCTGCTCACCGCCTCGCAGTACATCATTTCTTACCAGCAGTCGTCACGTAAAGCCGTCGCCCAACAGGCCCAGTCCGTCACCGCCTCCGAGATGGGCCTCCTCTCGCCCCGCGCGCGGCGCATGAGCGCAGCGCAGAACCTACCCGAGGACTCGGTAGCTTCCGCGCGGCGTCCCGCCAAGGGGTACCCGCACACCGAGGTGGGTGGTGCAGCGTGCCCCCTGCCAAACCCTATCTGACGCGCGCGCAGTACTCGCTGCAGCTGCACACGCCGCCGCACAGCTCGGGCAGCTCGTCGCACATCAAGACGTGCCTGTCGCTGCGCCCGCCCGCGTCGCCGACGCAGGGCGCGACGTACGTCCCGCTGCAGGACACCGGCGTGTCGCGCACCGCCGTCGCGCCGCCGTCCCCGCCGGGCTCGTCCGTCGACCTCGTCCTCGCGTCGTGCGAGCCGCCGCTCGCGCACATCGGGCCGGTGCTCAACGAGCTCGGTGTCGTCAAGATGGAGCACCTGCGCGCGGTCGCGCGGCTGAGCCCATCGACGCGCGACCGCGAGCTGCGGGACCCTGCGCTGAGGCGGGGCGTCACCGCCATGGAGTGGGCGATCCTGCTGGACAAAATCCTGGCGCTATGATGCCGCATGGCTCGCCTTCTGTGAGTTGTGCGGGGCCTGCTCTTTCTTGCCATAGATTTTTGGTTATCCTGCGGACACTTCCCTTCCATGTTATATGGACTTGGATGGCTCCTCGGATTGGAAGCGCGTTCTTGCTTGTTCCCGTGTCCTCGCCGCGTTGGATGCAGGCCGTACCTGTGTAGTAGATGAGCTAAATCGAGTGTGGCTTTGCCTGTGATGTTGCTGGTCAGAAAGAGACTAGTGGAAGTACGTCAGAGCGACGGGAGCGAAATCAAAATGCAGCGTCGTGGCGTTGGGCGCTCCGCCGACCGTGTGCATCTCTGCTTCTTCCTCCCATTCGACGCGGTGCCTGCCCTCAGGCCTCAGCCCCACCGGCAGCCTTCGCGAAGGACACCCAGAATTACCGCGGGATCTGCATCGTCTCCTTCTGGATACTCGCCATGTCGCTCGCCGAGGAGGACAGCTGGGCACATGACGACTTCGGTGTGTCGCGCATCCCTGCAGCGTGAACCCCCCTAATGTCGGGCACGTACAGAAGACATCGACGACAGCGAAGACGACTACGAAGAAAGCTCAGAAGAGGAGAGTGAAGACGACGAGGAAGACGACGAGGACGACCCCGAGCGTTCGGCGAAGGACAAGGGCAAAGCGCGAGAAGCCCCGGAGGCAGAACACGTCGACCAAGACTTCGAGTACGCGTCCATCTTGGCTACGCGAGAGTTATGACCTCTCACTTTTGATTGCAGTCGTCTAGTACGCGACATACGCGACGGCGATGGGAACAGCGGCGCCCTCAGCAAGGTCTGGGACTTTGACATGAAGGACAGGGAGACCGAGTTCAAGGATGATCTGCGTGAGGCATCGGGCGTAGGAAAGAAGCGGGGACGTAAGGTACGCACGACCACACATAGGCGTTGTGCACATATAGTAACCCTTGCTCAGCCAGGTAGACAAAAAGGCGTCGTACTCTCGCATCAAGTCAAGGGCCTCCTGGGCGAGGGTAATCAGGCGTACATGGACGGCGACTTCGACGAATGCATTCGCATCATGCAAGAGGTGATACGCATAGAGCCACGAGCAGGCCGTGCGTGGTCCGTGCTCGCCAAGTGCTACGAAGACAAGCAGGAACCGCAGAAAGCAATGCAACTCCGCATCATGGCTGCCCATCTGAACCAGGATGCAGATGAATGGGAACGTTTGGCGGAGCAGTCCAGGTGCGTATGCGAATGATTTGTATGGCCGGATTGCTGACATTTTCGCAGGCGAGAAGGATATAACCAGCAGGCCCTGTACTGCTATAGGAAGCTGCACCAGGTCGACCCGGAGAACGTCGGTGCCCTCTGGGAGCGCGCGACTCTCGCAAAGCAACTAGGAGAAGTCCGCACGGTGCGTACCCTGTTGAAGCCCACCAAGTATGGCTGCTGAATTTACACACGCAGGCCCGCATCTCTCTCCTCGCCATCCTGAAGCGCATCCCCCACGACCTGACGATCCTCGCCGAGTTGCGCCCCATCCTCATCGAGCTAGGCGACCTCGAGCTCTGCGCACAGCTCTTCGAGGACGCCTTCGCGCACTACCACGCGACGCACCCGGGCGGGGCGGTGCCGCCGGCCGCGGCACGCACGGGACCCGACGGCGTCGCGGCGGGCTTCGGGCTCATGGAGGTGCTCGTGCTCGCGGACCTCTACAACATCCTCGGGCGCCACGAGCAGGCTATCGCGACGATCCGCCGCGGGTGCCGCTGGCTGCAGGGGCGCGCGTCGCAGAAGTTCTGGGACTCGGTCGAGGACGACCGCGAGTGGGACGAGCCCGCGGGCCCCGCGGGGGAGAGCGCGCGCGCGGTGCCGCAGGGCGAGGTCCAGCCCGGGATGTACCCGCTCGACGTCAACGCGCGGCATCGCTTGGCGGTTGCGAGGATCAAGATGGGGGATTTTGCTGAGGGCAAGGTCGGTGTCAAGCCATGAAGACTTGGCTATATGCGCTGAAAGATGCCTCCAGATGCACGCCGACATCATTCTGGCCCAGGAAATTGCTGATTATGCTGCGCTGTTCACTGAAATTGCGGACGCGTACTTCGAACGCGAAATGTACGCCGATGCGGGACACATCTACGAGATGCTCGGCGCGGATGCTGGAGTGCGTTCGTCTTGCACTCATGGATGGAGCCGTCTAACGTCTTGGACTAGACAAGTAGCCTGTATGTGCTGCTTCAGGCAGCAGCTTGCCGCCGGATGGTGGGAGATCTCAAGGAGGCGGTTGACATCTACGAACATGGTCAGTAGACACAAAAACCAGTTTTTCGACAACAACTCATACAGGACTGCGCAGTCATACAAGCTGACCCTGCGCATAACGATGCCAAGATGAAACTTGCAGAAATTTATGAGATCCTCAATGAACCGAGGAAGGCCCTAGACCTCGTACTGCAAGGTATGTAGCCGTAATCCCGTGCTTGCGAAGGTATCTCTGACAGGGCTCCAGTTATCGACTCAAGGCGCAGGAAGAGCCGTCAAGACCAAAACGGAGCCGACGCTCAGGCGGCTGATGCAAGCCAAGGCGCGTCGCTGTTCGAGGAGAAACCCCGTGCGGCGAAGGACAAGCCCGCGAAGGCGCCGCGCGCGGACAAGCTGACGCCGGCGCAGCTGCGCAAGCTCGAGCAGGAGAAGGAGCAGGAGGCCGTCATGGCGTTCGGCCGCGTGCGCGACCTCTGGGCGCGCATGCTCGCGGGCGACGACGAGGCGGACCGCGAGTGGATGCAGCAGGCGGAGACGCTCATCGAGGCGTTCCGCGAGACGCGCGCGTTGTTCTTGACGTCGCGCAAGGACGGCTTCCACGGTGTCTTCCGCCGCAGCGGACGGCGCAAGCAGAGCGCGGAGGCGAGTGAGGAGAGCATGGCGTCGCGGCTGCAGCTGGACCTCGGTAAGTCAGCGTTCACGTGGGACTGTTCGCCCGTGCTGAGAACTGGTGAAGGTCGCGAAACCGTCACGAGGAAGTCGAAAGGTGCTGCCGGCGAAGAATTTGACTCGTTCCGAAAAATCTCGTTTGCGGACTGGTTGCGGATATTCATGCAGGTGCGGCTAGTCTTTGCACGGCTCCACTCACTGCTCACCAACGTGGAACTCGGCGTAGTTTTCCTTCAATCTCACACGAAGAGGGCAGTACGACGACGCGCAGGAGATCCTCCGCCATATCCTTTACTCCAACGCGTTCCAAAAGCGCGTGTACCTGGACGCTATACGATGTGCTCTCATCAGTCAGTCCGGTGCACCTGCGTCTTGCTCACTGCTGACGCGGCACTTTTTTCAGCATGCGCCATTGGGGCAGGCAAATACGACACCGTCGTCGAACAGGCCCGGAAGCTCGTGAACGCGCACCAGTTCAACAACGAGCCGCTGCGCGTCCTGCTCGCGTCGCTCGCGAGCGGCTTCCACGCGACGGACGGCTTCCTCGCGTCGACGCTCTCGAAGCACATGCTCCGCGAGCTGCGCTCGTACGACGCCGCGCTCAAAAACCCCGACGCGCTGCGCTGGAACCCCGTGCTCAAGCGCTACGGCGCGGGCACGAAGGCCGAGGAGGACGACGACGCGGACGCGCTCGACGCCCCGCGCGACGAGCCCGACGCCGGCGGCGCGCCAAGGCTCCCCTCGAAGGAGAACCCCATCGGCGTCACGATCTACGGCCAGATCTGCCTCGCGGCAAAGAGCTACCAGAGCGCGATATGTGCGTGGTTTTGCAGCGTCACTAGGAACGACGTGGCTGACGGGACGCAGTCTACCTGCTGCATGCGTATGACTACTGTCCACAGGACCCGGTCATCTGCCTGTCGCTCGCAATCGCGTCTCTCGGACGCGCCATGCAGCGGCAGGCTGACAACCGGCACCATCTTATCACCCAGGTGCGTTTTGACACTCGGGTGGCGCGGCTGAGAAGGGATTGTCTGAAAGAGCACTATAGGCCATGGCGTATCTGTCGAAGTATCGCGAAATACGAGGGGAGGATGCGCCAGATGAGGTCGAGTACAACTTCGGCCGGGCGTTCCACCACCTAGGTAAGGCGGACTGCGAGACTTGCGAAGCTTGATACTGATATGTGCCGCAGGGCTCCTGACTCTGGCTGTCAAGCATTACCAGAACGTTTTGCAGCAAGCAGAACGCAGGGTACAGGCGAATCCTGAGGTGCGTGTGTTTTCCATTCTCCGTTGAACCAAGCTCACAATTTACAAAGGCCGACTGCGGGCTCGCTCGAGAGGCAGCGTATAACCTATCTCTCATATATGTGACAACAGGTGCGACGCCGCTCGCTCAAGACCTGTATCGCCGATGGTTGTCCCTATAATTACATGTATTTTTGACACTTCAATGTAGCATAGCTCCGGTGTATAATATTCGCTCAAGACTGTCCGTGCTTCCAAAGGCCCATCCCGCGGCTCCAGCCCGCGTCGCTGGCTACGCGTGTATTTTCTCCGCCCACTGCACCAGCTTCCGGATTGTCTCAATGTTCTCGGGAGTGTGGCCGCTCAGTACGGGAAACGCGTGCAGCGCGTTGGGGACCTCGAGGTACGTGAAGTTGTCCTCGCCAATGTCGGCCCGCATGCGGTCGCGCAGCGTCTGCATCTGGTCAAGCGTACATTCGGCATCGCCGGTGGTCATGTACGTCGGAGGGAAGCCCGCGAAGAGCCCGTGCGTCTCGGGAAGCTTGAGCGAGCCGGGCGAGATCCACGCGCTGAGCTCGGCCCACGCGGGCGGGAGCGCGCCCAGCTGGCAGCGCGTCGGGTACCCGTAGTAGAAGCTCTCGACCATGTCGAGGTGTGCGTTCGCGCGCCAGTGCGCCGCGCCGATGTGCGAGCCGCCCCAGTCCGCGACGGGCGAGAGCAGCACGAGGCTGCCAGGCAGCGGCAGCGCGGCGAAGCGCTGCTGCGCGAGGTAGCGCACGAGGTTCACGTGCAGGTGCGCGCCGACGGACTCGCCGGCGAAGAGCACGTCGCGCGGCGCGAAGCCGAGGACGTTCACGAGGTGGTGGTAGCCTGCGACCGCGTCGAGCAGCGCGGCGGGGAAGTTGTTCGTGCGCGGCAGCGGGTCTGCCGTCGCGAGCCGGTAGTCGAGCTGGAACGTGCGCCCGAACGCGGGACTCTCCTCGAGCCACTTGCTGCAGAACCACGCCGAGGGGCCCGACGAGTCGCCCATCTGTTCTGGGGGTCAGACGCGTTTACGAAGTACTAGAGCGCGACTCACGAAGTAGCCTCCGCCATGCAGATAGTACATGACCTTCTCCCCCGGCCGCGCTTTCTCGTCTGCCCTCCGCTCGTCTCCCTTCCTATACTGCATATAGCCTATGACCCGCGCAGGCTCGACTCCGTTCACAGCGGCCGCCTGCTGGATCTCGCCTGCGACGTACTCCGGCGTCGGCTCGACCCAGACATAGCCCTTCGCGGGGTCGACCTCCTTCGGGTCGATGGTCTTAATGGGAAATCCAAGCGTGCGGAACAGCTCTGGGATGAAGTAGCAGGCGACCTGGACGAGCATCGTCCGCGAGAAGGACCATGCTTTGCGGGGGCGCAGCGGCGGAAGGGCGGAGACAAGAACCCAGTACGGGAGGCGCAAGAGGGCCCCGCCGACAACAGCGAACAGGTAGAGGCCCTTGAGGGGCGGCTTGGAGAGCAGTGGCGAGACAGGCTGCTTGACGCGCCAGAACGCTTCCGAGGACATGGTGGGGGAGAGGCAAGGGGTAGAGGTGCGGCCTGGTCCAACGCGACGCGAAGTTTATAGAGGTGGGAAGACTCTGAGCGCATCACAGGATGTAGAGTTTGAAACGCACGTCAAGTCTTCCCCGCCCGAGAATGTCGGCTGTTTCTGATAGCAATCTCTGGAGGGGACGCGCGTTCATCGTGGAGGCATACACCAACCTCGACACGGGGATATGTAGCACAAGGATGCTCACTTGCTGTAGACATATTTGCCTTCTGGTCAATGTGCATTGTGATCGTGAAGAGACTTGCGACGTTACTCAAAGACCTGAAGCTTATGCCACGTCTTGAGCTGCTTCATGAGAGTTCTTGCTGACCAAATTCCTCGGCATCAAGACCGCTCGGCCACCGAGGCAGATGATTGGGCAATCGTTCCACATGATCCTCCTGCGAGTCTGAAGCAAGCATCATATCACTTGACAGCGCGCCGGACGCCACAAGGGCTGCGAAGCTTGTTCACAATCGCTGACGATGCGAATAATCCAGAGATGCACTGATTGGTTATGCTTTACGTGTGTACTGTCTATCCCTAATTATAAGGCCTAAGGCTTGATAGGACCAGCTTTCGGCCACATCTGGAAATGCCCAGCAGACTTGTAAATCATATTGTACTCCGATCCATCGCCCTGCAGTGGTGGAGTGTCAAACGAGGCAGAATGCGCATAGCGGCGATTTACTCACGAAGATGTCGTACGGGAAGCTCTTCTTGAGCGGAACGACGCCGTCCAGGCGTCGCATCTGCTCATCGGAGAGGTGCAGCCCGAGCGCCTCGATATTCGCGTGTAGCTGTTCGACCTTGCGCCCGCCGACGATGGGGAAGACGTACGGCGCCTTCTGCATGATCCACGCGATCGCAACCGACGTGATACTCTGCACGCTGAGCTCCTTCGCGATGACCTCGAGCTCCGCGCACACGCGCCGCTCCTCAGGCGTGCGCCGCCAGTCCCCGTAGACGGTCCGGCCCTTCTCGCCGCTCTCGAGGCGCCGCCGCTCCTCTGCATCCGTGAAAATCTTGCCGCCGCCGAGAACGTTCCACGGTGCGATGGCCAGGCCTGCGTCAGGGTCAGCGTCAGACGTGGCGCAAGCAGCGGAGATATGACTGACCTTCAGCGACACACATCGGCACGATGTCGTGCTCAAGGTCACGCTCGATGATGCTCCATTTGCCCTGGTAGATCGTGAACGGTGTCTTGCCCATCAGCCGGGCGTACATGTTCGCCTTCGTGACGACCCACGCCGGGGTGTCCGACACGCCGAGATAGAGGACCTTGCCCTGCATCACGAGCGCATGCAGGCCGTCCATCACCTCCTCAATCGACGTGGTGTAGTCCCACCAGTGGACGTAGAAGATATCGATGTAGTTCGTGCGCAGCTTGTGGAGCGAGTCGTGCACGGAGTTGTGCATCGACTTGGCGTTGTTACCGACGTACGCGCTGTGCTGGCCGCCTTTGCCACGGCGGTAATCGGTCGTGTACTTCGTCGCGAGGATGATTTCGCTGCGTAGACCGCGGCTCTCCATCCATTCGCCGAGGAATTCTTCTGAGGACTCGTCCTGGCTGATGGCTAGTCAATGGCTGCAACGAACTGGCGCCACGAAGCAGCACTCACTAGTTGTTCGCGGTGTCGATGAAGTTGCCGCCGGCTTCGTAGAACGCGTCGAGGAGCTTGAAGCTGCTCTCTTTGTCCATGCTGCCCAGGCCGATCTGATACCATTTGTCGCCGATGCTCCCGGCACCGAGCTGGATGGGCGAGACGTGGATGCCCGCACGCGGAGCGAGAGGTCTGTGGACGCCGAGCTTGGTGGCAGGAGGCGGGGGAGGGGCCCAGGGAGACGTTCCAGACATGGTTTCAGAGACGTGAGATTTGCAAGTGTGGTAGAGTATGCAGTGTGATGCACGTCGACGACGTCCTAAGGTTTATATATCGTCCTATCCGCAGCTCGCGAAGCCCCAAGTCACTGCTGACGAGCAGTAGGGGCGCGACGTGGGACTTTTGGTGTGGTACATGTACAGCCGAGGGTGACGTGTGTGCATCGGCATCATGTCCCTCCTACATGAGAACGCATCCGACCTCCGCACGAAGCCAGCTCGCGACTGCGACTCCAAGGTCAAAACCTAAGGCTACGCGGTATGTTGCGGAGCAAGAGCGCATGAGCCTGAGGTAGCACATACCACGGGCGCTGTAGTCAGCAGCGTAGTGCAGCGGCAGGTGACGCGACCGCGGCGGTCGCATCAACGTTATGCTATGAGTGAAGCTAGCGAAGCCGGACGCCATCCGTCTCCTCGCGAAAGCGCGAGGGTCGGTCTTCCGACAGACCTGTGATTGATAAGTAAGCAGAATTATTAGAGAGTCGAGCTCGAGGCTCTCGTCGCGGGCAAGCAGCATTTTGGGGCTCACACGCACCTCGCCAACACCTCGCACCCACTGATCGCATCAACGTGTTGGAGGATGGCACAGTGCGTCAAACTCCGCGCGGCGGTGCAGTACTCCATAGCCCGGGCGTGATGCAAGGATCCAGCAAGAACCACTCAAAAAAAGCCTGCCGTAGTGCTCTGGTTCAGCAGCCAACTGATGCGTTCCCTGGCGTCCTTCTTGAATTTGCGAAAGAGAGCTGTATTCAGGAGCTCCATAAATACATCAGCTAGTATGGTTAATGCAATCTCGCCACCGGTCGTACCAACTTGAGGGTAGCAGTCGTCGAGTCCTACTGGGGAAGCGGTGCTCCGGCGCGCGCCTCTTGAGAGATCAAGCGGAGAGCAAGCGGGGAGACTCGATGACAAGAGTTAGACGTGCAACCTGTCCAGACACGGCGAAAAGCTTGTAGAGGCGGAAGACTACGCGCAAATCACAGGTGTCACCTTGAGAGGTAAACGAGCGTTGATCCGAGGGGGGCGTCGTACGTAGTGCGAAATAAGTAGTAAGCGAGCGGGAACGAAACGGGAAGCGGACTGGTTCACGCAAGCGTCGACGATGCTGAGTGAGAGTAGACTTGAGTACTAGTGTTGCGTATTATAATAGAGGTACTAACCTGATTCACGCTCGCGCTCATCGTCGCTCGCGTAAAGCAGGAGCTACGAAAAACGTTCAAGAAATACGAACAGGCGCTACTCCGGCGTCCCAATTAGGCATACGTAGTTCAGCTGGCCCTCCCGAGCGGTACGTTTGTTCACCACTACGTCTACTGACCTGTCCTTCCAGCAGCGGGATACAGTTTGTACGGCTGTTTCTGATATTAAACTCTTGCGGTGGCATGTCGATGCATGTGTCGCGGAGATATGTAACGACCGCGACGCAGGTAGCATTGGGTAACAAAGCAGGCTCAAGACATACTACTAGACCTTCGATTGTGAGCTGTCTCTGTCTGCGAAGAAACTCACGGCGTAACGTTCGAACTAAAAACCTATGCCACGTCTCGGGAGCTCTTGCCGACGAAGTTCCATCGGGAGCAGAATTCCTCGGTCGCCGAAGCAGACGATTGGTCGCTGACTGATCCTTCTGCGAGTCTGAAGCAAGCATCACCGGCGCACCGGACGCCACGAAAGGGACAAAGCTAGTACACAGTCGCTGACGATGCGAGTGACGCGGAGAGTTCAATTATGCACTTAATGGCTATGTTCTACTTTACATGTATACTCTGTCCCTAAGGCTTGATAGGACCCGCCTTGGGCCACATCTGGAAATGTCCTGCAGTCTTGAAGAGCATGTTGTGCTCTGATCCATCGCCCTGCGGGAGTGTCAGCGAGACCCCGCGCGTGCAGCATTGGTATACTCACAAAGACATTGTACGGGAAGCCCTTGTTCAGCGGGACGACGTTGTCGAGGCGCCGCATGTGCTCGTCGGAGAGGCGCAGCTCGAGCGCCTCGAGGTTCGCGTGCAGTTGCTCAATCTTGCGCCCGCCGAGGACGGGGAAGACGTACGGCGCCTTCTGCATAATCCACGCGATCGCGATGGAGGTGATGCTCTTCGCGCCGAGCTCCTTCGCGATGACCTCCAGCTCTGCGCACACGCGCCGTTCGTCGGGCGTGCGCAGCCAGTCCTCGAAGACGGTGCGGCCCTTCTCGCCGCTCTCGATTCGGCGCTGCTCCTCACCGTCCGTGCGGATCTTGCCGCCACCGACGACGTTCCATGGCGCGATTGCCAGACCTGTGAGGTGCGTTAGCGGTGGGTCTGGCGCGGGCAGAGAGGATACTAAATGCTCACCTTCAGCGATGCACATCGGGAGGATGTCGCGCTCAAAGTCGCGGTCGATGATGCTCCACTTGCCCTGGTAGATCGTGAACGGCGTCTTGCCCATCAGGCGGGCGTACGTGTTCGCCTTCGAGACCACCCACGCGGGTGTGTCCGATACACCAAGGTAAAGCACCTTGCCCTGCATCACGAGCGCGTGTAGGCCATCCATGACCTCCTCGATCGAGGTCGTGTAGTCCCACCAGTGGACGTAGAAGATGTCGACATAGTCGGTGCGCAGCTTGCGGAGCGAGTCGTGCAGCGAATTGTGCATCGACTTGGCGTTGTTGCCGACGAACGCGCTGTGCTGGCCGCCTTTGCCGCGGTGGTAATCGGACGTGTACTTCGTCGCGAGGATGATCTCGTTGCGGACCCCGCGCGCCTCCATCCACTCGCCGAGGAACTCCTCCGAGGACTCGTCCTGGCTGGGGGCGCGTCAGTCGCGGGCGCGAGACCCCGTAGCGGCGGCGCACTCACTAGGCGTTTGCGGTGTCGATGAAGTTGCCGCCCGCGGCGTAGAACGCGTCGAGCAGCTTGAAGCTGCTCTCCTTGTCCATGCTGCCCATGCCGATCGAGTGCCACTTGTCGCCGATGCTCGCGGCACCGAGCTGGATGGGCGAGACATGGATGGATGCGCGCGGAGCGAGCGGTCGGTGGATGCCGAGCTTGGTGGGCGGCGGCGGGGGCTGGGCGAGGAACGAGGAACCAGACATACTTTCAGAGACGTGCGGTGGGCAAGAGAGGTAGAGAGGTAGTGTGGACAGTGGTGTGCATGTCGACGACGTCCTAAGGTTTATATACCTTCTCTGTCGCGGCTCGCGAAGCTACGGTCGCTGCTGACGAAGCAGCAGGGGCGCGACGTGGGATCTTTCAAGGCGTGGTGCAGCCGGTGGTGACGTGAGTGCGTGGGCATCATGTACCTTCTGCCTGGGAGCGAGCCGTCGCACGAAGCCAGCCCGCAACTGCGCCTGCAAGGCCAAGCCCCAACGCTATGGGGAATTTGGCCGAGCAGGAGCGCAGGAACCTGTGGTGGCAAAATTGCGAGCGCTTTAGTCAGCAGCGTAGTGGAGCGGCAGTCGACGCGAGCGCGCTAGCACGCCCTGCCAACGACCCGCCACGAGCGAAGCTAAATTCCAGACGCTTCTGTGCGAAAGCGCGACTGGCCGGTCTCCCGACAGACCGGGGATTGCTAAGCAGATCTGCAGAGTCGAGCCCAGGGCTCTCTTCCTGGGCAAGCAATCCTTTTGGGACTCGCGCTCACCTACTGAACGTATCGACGCCTTGGAGCATGGCACAGCGTCGAGCTGCGCGGTACACGACTTCGTAGCTCGAACGTGGCGCAGCGCACCGCTGCAGCTGGCTCGGAGTAAGCTTGCACAATTCTCAACATATGCAATCATGTCATACTCAGTGCTCTGGTTCAGCAGCCAACTGAAGCCTTCGCTGGCATCCTTCTCGAACTTGCGAGCGAGAGACCTGTCGGGAAATTTCGGGTGGAAGCCAAAGATCGGGCCAGGATATCTTCCAGGCGTGTCAGTAGTGTCGGGATAACGGGGCAAAAAGCCGTGTAAGAACCGTTCTTACGCTTCAACCCGGGTCAGCACTCCCGCTTCGCGCAGGCGCTCCCCTCGCGTCTGTCTGGCTGCACACCCGGATGCACGGTACGCGATTTGCAAGGCCAGCGGCGAGATTTGACCCCGCGGACTGTCCCCAGGGGACCAGGCCCTCTGCAGAGTGCCTTGAACGCGGCCTGCGCGAATGGTGACCGGTGAGTACATCAGCCTTGGTCAACGTGAGTCCGCTACGGGCCGTACCAATCTGAGGATCGAGTAGCGGTCGGGAAGGGGTTCTCTGACACACGCCTCAAAGCGAGCAGGCGGAGGGAGGGCAAGGCATAGACGTGCGACTTGGCCCGATGCGACGCGAAGCTTATAGAGGTGGGAAGACTATCAGTACATCACAGAATGCAGTGAAACACTCGTCGGGTCTTCCCCGCCCGAGACCGTCGGCTGTTTTAGCAACACCAGCGTGCCGGACGCCACAAAGCCAGGAAAGCCGGTGTCTGAACTGAACGGATCCATCGATCACCGCTGCACGAGACGTGGAGGCCAGGTGCAAACCATTCGTCTTCCCTCGTATCGCGTCTGGGTACCGCAGGCATTTCTCAACTGCTGACTGTGCGAACGACCCGACAATGCACTGATTGGTCACATACTACTTATTTTACATCTGTACTCTTTTCCTAAGGCTTGATAGGACCCGCCTTGGGCCACATCTGGAAGTGCCCGGCGGACTTGTAGATCATGTTGTATTCCGTTCCATCGCCCTGCAGGAGCGTCAGCAAGACCTCACACATGCAGCACCAGGTGTACTCACGAAGATGTCATACGGGAAGCCCTTCTTGAGCGGAACCACGTTGTCGAGGCGCTGCATCTGCTCGTCCGAGAGGCGCAGCTCGAGCGCCTCGAGGTTCGCGTGCAGCTGCTCGACCTTGCGCCCGCCGAGGATCGGGAAGACGTGCGGCGCCTTCTGCATGATCCACGCGATCGCGATGGAGGTGATGCTCTGCACGCCGAGCTCCTTCGCGATGACCTCGAGCTCGGCGCACACGCGGCGCTCCTCGGGCGTGCGCAGCCAGTCCTGGAAGATGCGGCGGCCCTGCTCGCCGCTCTCGATGCGCCGCTGCTCCTCGGCGTCCGTGCGGATCCGGCCGCCGCCGATGACGTTCCACGGCGCGACGGCCATGCCTGCGGACGCGTCAGTGGTGAGCGTGGCATGAGGAGAGGGTGCTCCTCACCTTCGGCGATGCACATTGGGAGGATGTCGCGCTCAAAGTCGCGGTCGATGATGCTCCACTTGCCCTGGTAAATCGTGAACGGCGTCTTGCCCATCAGGCGGGCGTACGTGTTCGCCTTCGAGACGACCCACGCGGGCGTGTCCGACACGCCGAGGTAGAGCACCTTGCCCTGCATCACGAGCGCGTGCAGGCCGTCCATGACCTCCTCGATTGAGGTCGTGTAGTCCCACCAGTGGACATAGAAGATGTCGATGTACTCCGTGCGCAGCTTGCGGAGCGAGTCGTGCAGCGAGTTGTACATCGACTTGACGTTGTTGCCGACGTACGCGCTGTGCAAGCCGTCCTTGCCGCGGCGGTAGTTCGTCGAGTACTTCGTCGCGAGGATGATCTCGCCGCGGATGCCGCGCTCCTCCATCCACTCGCCGAGGAACTCTTCGGAGGACTCGTCCTGGCTGTCGGGTCGTCAGCTGCTGCCGCCTTTGTCACATGGCGGCACTCACTAGCCATTGGCGGTGTCGATGAAGTTACCGCGGGCCTCGTAGAACGCGTCGAGCAGCTTAAAGCTGCTCTCCTTGTTCATGCTGCCCATGCCGAACTGCTCCCACTTGTCGCCGATGCTCATGGCGCCGAGCTGGATGGGCGAGACATGGATGCCAGCGCGCGGAGCAAGGGCTCTGTGGACGCCAAGCTTGGTTGCGGGAGCCGGGGGAGGAGCCCAGGGGGAAGTTCCAGACATGATTTCAGAGGTGTAGTGTGTGTGAGAGTGGTAGAGTGGGCGATGTTGTGCATGTCGACGACGTCTAGAGGTTTATATACCCTCTCGGTGGCAACTCGCGAAGCTGAAGTCGCCGCTGACGAGGAGCAGGCCAGCAACGCGGGACTCCTGGCGTGATGGTGCCGAGGTTGACGTGTGCGCGTCGGCATCATATCTGTTCTGCATGGGAACCCGCCATCGGAGAAAGGCAGGCTGCGAATGGATGTCTACACTGAGTACTGAGTGCTGAGACTGCACCGCCAAGGCTGTGGGGAACTTTGCCGAGGAAGGACGCAGGGACCTGGGGCTGCCTGAGGTGGCACATTACGAGTGCTGTAGTGGTCGGCAGCAAAGTGCAGTCTGCATTGACGTGTGCGCGCCGGCACGCCCTGCGTGAAACCAGATGCCGGGCGCTTCTTCGCCAAAGCGCGACACAGCCGGCCTTCCGACATACCGGCAATTATTGTTAAGCCGGACTTGTCTTCAGCAACCTCGAGCTCGACAAGTTCTCGAGGGCCTCGTCGCAGGCAAACAGCATCTTGGAGGTCGATACCACACGACTACACACGATTTTACTGATCCCATGGACATCTGGGAGGATTCCACTTGGATGCCATTGCGTCGATGTCGGAAAAGTTTTTTCGCGATCATGATAGGAGGCGCTCAAGTTGCGCTCAAGTTGCGCTCATTTTCGACTAAACTAGCTCTAAACTGGCTCTCACCCCCGCTCACGAAGCGCTCAAGACCAAAAATGAGCGAAAATCGCCTCGTGAGCGATCCTGAGCGCTCTTGAGTGATCATCAGACATTTACCTCCTATCACGATTCTGAAAAAACTTTTCCGACAGAGCCCCGCGCGGCGCAACAAGGACCACCGCTTGCTTATTCAAAGCGAGCCTGTACAGTTCTCGACATACACAGTCATTTTGTAGTGCGTTGGTTCAGCAACCACCTGATCCCTTCCCTAGCATCCTTCTCGAATTTCTGAGCGAGAGCTGTGTCTGGGAACTGCAGGTGGAAGCCATGGATCGCGCCAGGATATCTTCCAGCGATGTCAGCATTACGGCAACAGGACAGCAGTGGCAGACTGAGTAAGAATTGTTCTTACATCTCGATCCTGGTCGGCACTCCCGCTTCTCGGAGGCGCTCTGCGTACACAATTCCCTCGTCTCGGTTTGGATCCTTGCCGCAGACCTGGACGTACGTTGGCGGCAGGCTTTCGAGGCGTTCCCGGAGGAAGGGCGACACCTCAGGATACGTGGGTGCGCCGCTGTACTTGTCTGATATAGTACAGTGAGCATCCAGACGTCACGCAGTGGATCTCTAACGAGAGCGTACCGTAGCAGTTCCGCATCTGCGCGGCACTGATTCCCTGCGCATCCTCGTTCTCGACGTACGAGCGCAGCCTGTCCTTGTACCTCCATATCGCTGTGAGCCGCATGTAGACATAGAAAAAGAACGTAGTGAGCTACTTTAATGGGACCGCATTCGGATGGAGCAGCACCGGTATCTGCAGAGACAGACCGGTTATCCTGCGCTCATGAGTGAAGAACGGGTCTGATGCCGCGCGATGTGTCAGGACAGCGGCAAGATTCCCCCCTGCGGACTGCCCCCAGAGAACCAGGCCTTTTGCAGGGTCTGCACCGAGGTTGGACGCATTGAAAACGGCCTGTGCGAATGGTGAGCACGTCAGCCACAAATAACGAGTTTCAACCCCCAGCCGTACCCATTTGAGCACCGCGTAGCAGTCATTGAGTCCTGTCGGGAATGGATGCTCTGGCGCGAGCCTAGGAGAAACCAGTTGGATTCAGATAGTCGGACGAGAATGGAGTTCCGGATACCTATAGCCAACAGAGACCATGCATGCGCCGAATTCGACACAATATATCTTCATCAAGAGGTCGTCAAACTCGATGTTTCCGACCCGCCAGCCTGCGCTCTTGTCAATCCAAGATGACTCTCTCATGAACGACGATATCGAGCTCTTACCACCACCATGAAGCCATAGCACCAACGGCAGCGTCTGATCCGGCGAAGGCACGGCCGGACGATAGGTCCGCACGGGCACGGTGCCGCCCTCTGATTGAACGTCGTGCCTCTGGACAATATATGCGGATTCTTCAAGAGGTCTGGTCTTTAGCAGGGCACGATACTGAGGCATACCACCGACGCTTACCTGGAGGAAGGAAAGGCCGCTGGTTGGCATGCACGAAAGGCATGAAGATCTTCTCGAATCCCTCGCGCACCACCGCTGTCGGCCGCTCTGCAGGGCGCTCCGGCGGAGGAGGGCACGCCGCATAGAGGGCTGCGAGCTCTGGGTCTGGCGTGACGAGATCGCTGGTCTGCATCACTGTGCTGGACAAGTATGCGTTCTGCTCGACGCGCAGAGTGCAGTGGTTATATGCGTGCCGCTCGCCCGGGGAGACGGGCGGGCTCGCTATGCGCCCCGTTTCAGAGGGATGATGGCAAGGCTCAGAGTGTGTTACCAGAGCTCGGATCGCCGCCGCAGAGCGCGACGAGGAGCAGGGAAGCGGTAAGTTGCCCCGTAATCGAGTATGCGTAGTGTCTTGATACACTTGCTACCTAAGGGTCCTCAGCAATCCCCAAACGCTCTCTCTCCGCCCTCTGCGCAGCCAGCAAACTCTGCTCCCACGCCTGCATGACCTTGTAGTCGCGATGCAAGAAACACACAACCGCGTTCGGGAAGAGCCGCCCCACGAACGCTGCCCCAGCCTCGAAGTCCCGCGTGACGTGCCCGCCGCCGAGCGTGAGCGTCGTGAGCGCCGTGTGCGGCGCCGCGACGCGGAGCGCGGCGGTGTCCGCGGCGTCGGAGACTTTGAGCATGAGCGCGTCGAGCGCGGGCCAGCCGGCGGCGATGGCGGCGAGGCCGTCGAGCGTGGTGTGGCTCGGCGTGTGCCACGTCTGGTCGCCGAGCGTGAGCTGCGTCAGGTGCGGCCAGGCCTGCGCCATGCGCGCGAAGTCTGCGTCCGTCGTCTCGAAGTGCGCGGCCCAGGGGTTGAACGCGCGTAGGCATGGGATTTGGAGGAGGGGCGAGAGCAGGTGGATGTTCAGCGGGTCTGAGGCGACATGTAGGCCGGGCGGAACATGGAACGAGCAGGACTTGAGTGTGGGGGCGAAGGCGGCCATCGCGGTGCATAGTGCGTATATAGTCGCTTCTGATGTCTGGCAGATCAGATCGACGACCAGCTCGTGCAGCTGGCAGCCCGCGGCGGATAGCGAGTTGAGGAAGGCTATGCCATTTTGGATCGGTATTAGAGTGCCTGTTCTGCGGGGTGCTGTATCCGCCGGAGCATGAAGAACGAGTGTGCGGAGAGACGCGAACGACGGGGCTGCCGTGGGTACAATGCGCGAGAGTGCACCTGAGAGGTCGTTGCTGTCATCGAGGCGGATGCCCAGAGTGTGTAGGGACGGCAGAGAGGACAAGGCGGATATCGCTTCTGTACCAGCTACTCCAGTGCCCATATGTATGCATTCGAGAGCAGGCACTGCCTTGCAAAGTGCGCCTATACTGCGATCCGCGAGATAGTTCTGGTCTTCTGCGTCCGTATCATATTCGTAGGTGACCTCGCGCAGAGATGGACCAAGGAAGAGGGCAAGAGGATCGCTGGGATCTGCAGAAACTCGATGGCAGAGGGAGCGCAGATTTGGAAAGGCGACCGCCCCTTGCAATGATGCGAGTAGAATGGTGTAGCACGTATGATCGAATTTCGTCGGCATGTCCTGTAGATCCTTCGGGCAGCCCTCGGTAACTAGCGTGCGCACGCGTACACTGTGGTGGAAAAACCTGGCACATTCAACCAACGTGAGCTGTCTGTTCAGGCTCTACGAAGGGACGTCAACGGAGCTCACTAGCAACCCAGAGTCAACAAAGGGAACGATGACTCGACTCACCCAAAGTTCTACCAACACCACGTCTGCGTAATTGGGATCTGGATGATGAAGCTCGCGGTCTTCAACGTCAATGACATCAGCAGGTAGACAACGAAGCAGAGGCGTGAATTCGTGCAGAGTCTCCCAACAAAAGTTCAGAGCGGGCTCGTAGAACGCCCGACACGTCAGTGCCATGTGAGCCAGAGATTTCTTGTCCTCGACATTTTCTGCAATTTTCTGCAGTATTTCCTCGATGTGGAGACATGAGTGCATGGCCAGAGTAGGGTGGGGGATCGGTCGATGACCTCCGTGTGGGTGATGGTGGAAGGAAACGCGGTGACTCGCTAAAACGACCGGCTACCTCCACCTTCGTGGCGTCGCCGGAACTTGCCGAATGCTGAGACAGCTCCGCGACCGCTCGAGCGGGGATTCTTGACTATTTTCAGCGCCGAACAGCAAATCAAGTATCTAGTCCTTCTGCGCTCCGCAGTCATACATGAATTTTTGAATCCCCAGTAATCCTTCGAACATTTCAAAGCCCACGGCTCTCTCTCAGTCTAGTCTTGAAGCTTGATTGAGAACTAGTACTGTTGCGCTTGGAGAGAATCTAAGCCAGACGAATGTCAGACTCCGATCGCTAGATGAATCCTGCTGCTGTATGGCAGATCTGGCGCACCTTATTTCTGGGTCAATTTCTACCACGAAGCTGATCCCTACGTTTAAAACAGAGCCCACGCCAAGCCGTCGAGGGCATTATGGAGCGCATTCGAATCGACTCCGCAGCGCTCGCCTTCGCTATGCTGCATCAGGCCACTGAGTGTTGTGAACTCGGCCTCGCAGCCACCCAGCGAAGGAGGGCATCGATAAATCTTCTCGTCGTGCGCTGGGCTCAGCAGGTGCGCTCGAAGCGCGGAGGTCGTCCTGAGAGTGCGTGGGCAGAGCGGGCACTCATACGCGGACCCGTTCCACGAGGCCCGTAGCGACGAACGCTCGAGCAACGCATCATCTACGGGGGCTTGAGAACCGAAAGATCGGTTGGGATTCGTAAAGTCGTGATCGTAGTCTTCGCTAGCCATTACATCGTCCAAGCGGGCGCGCGTGATCCCCGATGGGCATGTTCCAGCCTCCCAATGTAAGACGAGATCTCCGTATGTGAGGAAAATGTCGCTGCAGGAAGAAGCGGGGCACTTGACGGTTGCCTTCTTGTGCAGGCGCGAATTTCGATGAGCGTTCCAATTGCTCCATGTCAGATACATGATCCGACAGTCGACGCAATATAACCCGGGGTGCTTCTGTGAACGGTGCTGGTGTAAACCTTGCGGGGACTTGAGGGTCTAGCTCCGTCCAGCGTTAGTTCAAGTTATGCTGGGTTGAGAGAGAAACGACCGACCCTATCACATAGAGAGCAGTAGGCGTTGTCCGCCATTTAAATGATCGCTGATGCACCGGTGGCTTATTACTCAAGCCAAGTGGTGGACTCTGATTCCTGCAGCGTGTGCGGCGAGATCAGAGGGGTAGAAGAGAGGTCCGCGCGCGGAGGCTTGTGTATCTGGATTACGTAACTGCAGAGGGATACCGTATTAAGACTGCTTCCGAAATCCTGGGGCATTCGCTAGGGATAGCTCAAATATCTTGACTCTGTTCAGGGTGACAGCGATAGACATTCTTTGGCGGTACAAAGCGTAATCACTGCGCTTTCAATATGTACAGCTCAGTCCTCAGACGATCTC
>BPQB01000159.1:0-31421 GCA_019973155.2 Phanerochaete sordida | reverse complement strand
TTCCGCTGACCACTTACAGTTACACGACTGCGAGCGAAAAGGTGCGTATCTTGAGGGAGGGCGGCCGCGGCCCTCGGGTCGGGGCCGTCCTGGCGCGGACCCTTCCATGGTCCTCAGGATAAGTAGCCCGCGGGGCGCTGTGCCCCGCGGGTGAAACCAACACGCGCCTTAATCTGCACTTTTCGCTCGCGGCCCTCTATCGGTGGCATCCGTGGCCTGTTCCGTCGACCGTGACCTAGTGTACAGTTTGGGGCAGCGTAGTATCCTTGTACTGTCTAGTCCGTACTCTATGTCATATATACTTGGCTGGCAAATGGGATCCATTAGTGTCGCACCATCTATGACTGTGTGACCCGCTCTTGTGAGAGATCCATGACTGCCGCGTTGCGTCGAGGCTTGCGGTGTGGGTGAGCGCTCCGTGCGCTCGAGGTCAATTAGACGCGTGGACTTGTCCTTGCCCGCCATCGCGGTTTCGCTTCGCGTCGGCGACGACCATGCCCAGCGACGCTTCAGCTTCATTCACCTCACCCGTGTCCACCTAGATCTGCAATCTCGTTCTCGTTGCGTGTTACAGGTATGCTATCTGCACTGCATCGCCGCCCCATGTTCCCGTCCGGCTCAGTCGATGGTATTCCGTGACGACCGTGCCAAGACCGGTATGGCGGGATGTTCTTCAAGTTCTCTGCGCCCCCTATCGCTTACTCGTGTGCTCTTGTAGGCCTCCTTGTATGCGCACTGGTTCTCCTGGATAGACCCGCGCCGTTCTGTAAATCATCTTCCGCTCGGACGCTAGAAAGGCCACGAATACCGTCGGGAAAAACACAACAGGACCTCTGTAAGGAGTTTATGGTCGTGATTCATGTCATATTTTACGCGGTAAGCACAGACGAGACTCGATGTATGCACGGAAGCTCACACTTGCGTGGTAGTGCCTATCAACTACACACCGTCTAGGTTTCCACATCCTCGTACTCGCGGCAGCCCATGATTCGCGCGGGCCGGACATGGTAGCAGGCTCGCTGAGTGAAAATGGAAACAGGGGCTTGTAGGCTCGGTAGAGTGCATTGCAGGGCATGGTGAAGCGCTGTGTGCAGCTCGAGTACGTCGCCACGCTTGTCACCTCGTCTTCGCCCATTCAGCGCATACACGTATCCCTTGATGATAGGTTATATTTCGACGCGCACACCAGATACCAAGGTCAGGACCTTATCTGCTCTCTTTGGCCCATCTCCCGCAAGTCCTCCGCCGACAGGTCTCCGCTCGTGCTCGTCGTACACGCATCCTCAGAACGCGCGCACCAGATTGAAGTATCCCGACTGCGCGTGCACTAGCCAAAGATTCTTCTGCGCAACGGATGCCGCGTCGTGCTGCGAGGAAACCCATCCGATGATTGTGGTGTTGCTACCGAGCGTCATATGAAAATACAGCATTATTTCAGACCATCTCCTCCCAGTTGACAAGCCGCGCCCGTGCCCAGCGCAACTAGCGTCGCTTGCGTGACCTCGCTCAGTGCGCCCCCGAATGACACACATGTGTGGTTCACGATGCGGTGAGTCTCTACCCCTGCGGCGTAGCTTGCCGTCTGTACTGAATAGCGGTGAAGGGAAGAGCGCCAGGGGGCCCGAGAGCAGTGAGGCGGTGAAGTTGCGCATCGATGGTGCGGGAAAGAGTAGTTGGCCGGAGGGCGGCCTCGTGTAGGATTACAGAGGTTTATGGGGAGGTCAGCGCAAGTTGGATCGCTGGTAAAGTCCGACTACGGTGAGTATCCGTTGTGCTTGCTGCGCGACTCGTGGATGATGGTGGTGTTTCTAGGTGTGTCGCATTTCTGTGCAGCTCGCCAGAGAATCAGCCGCGGTGCAGACGCGGGAGGTTTTGCTCTGCCGCAGTCGTGCGCGTGAACCGAGGAGCCAGCTCTCAGGCTATGGCCGCGCGCAAATAAAACTCGTCGTACACGGCGAAAACGTCTACCTATCTCTGTACACAGCGTATGAGTACGTCCTCCTTTCTCCACCAAAATTGACATCACTATCTGGATCACATCAGTCATGATAACTCGAACATACGATGGAGGTCATGGACGACCAATATGCCTCCTTGGAGACGACTTCCGTAAAGCCAGGAATTACCCGGGGAAGCTTTGTTGGTTGATAGTGTACTGATCGGACTGTGTCAGCTGAGATTTACGAACGATTAGCTGGGGACAAGGCAGCGGTGGGGTGGGACCTGCCTAGCCTCGCCGAGCATGAGGTAAGACATATCTTGGCTCATGCGCGTAGCATTAACGCTGCATTTCATACCCCATACAGAGACGCTAACGATCTGTAAGCCATGGACGTGTGATCAAAAATTGCGCTTACTGACACGTTGTGACAGTGTCAGGAATGAGAACGAGGCCGCGATACGGCTATACCATACAATATTTGAGCTCATCTGAACCAATAACCAAATATATAGTACTCCGGAACACGCAGATCCGCAATCACGACCAGCATCTCGTACGTGCACGTCACCTTCCCCTCAAAGTTATACTACAGCTGCACGAACGCCGTGGGATTCCGCAGCAACCATACCGTCGAATGTGCGCTCATCGTGGGCATACATTCGTCCAAGGGCACCGCGAGCATGTAATCTTCGCTTCTCTTCAAGGGAGCGACTGCTTCAGTCGCAAAGCTCCGCATCGTCCCGCGATGCGCGTGCGCGAGAGTGAGAAGGAGCAGCGCCTTAGTACCTTGTACAGCAGCCCCATTTACGAAGGTGCAGTGGACGCTGGGAAGCTCAGAGCTGTGTGTGCACTTCATGCGCATCGTTTTAGGCGCGACGGCGGGGCGGAGATCAGTCGGTGCATCGGGGGCGCAGAAAACACGAAGCTGGACGCGAGCACGAGCGGGGGCGTACTGGCGGAGAGCTGATACGTGACAGGCCAGACGTCCGCCGCGCTGCTAAATACTCCATACCGTCGAAGGAGACTACCATGCTTAACGTGATGACGCGCATCGCGAGCTGGAGAGCGATATCGCAGGCGCAGGGCTACTCATATGTCGTGCTACGGCCTGTCGCGTACGATACTGCTTGCAGCAGCGCAGAAGACCTCATGAGAAGCAATGGAACAAGTACAGACAGTCGACGCAAGTCTCAACCTTCTGTAGTACGCAGTGAGAGTCATTATTATCTCACTCTTGTGACGCGGTTTTGCTTCCAGTGGGCACGGCAGAAGCTAGGAAGGTTTTACAACCATCTTATCGCTGAGCGTGTGCTTTACTCCATGGAGGGCGAAGCCAAAGAGCGGAGAGTAGCGTGCAGCGCACTGAGAGAATTTGAGTTCAGCGTTGTGCGCGGCTTTTGCCGACCTGCTTCTGACAAAGCCGCCGCCCAGCGAGGTTGGTGTTCGAACTCGCTTCCTCTCGTACCGTCATCATCCGCGGCTGACCCAGGCTACCTTCGCACCGCCGCATCTCTCACTCGTTTGTCGCTCGCTTGACTGATTGGATACTCCTTCCTCCTGTCTTTCCGTCCTGGTCCGAACACCTACGCACGAGTCTAGAGTTGACAGACCTGTTCACGACGCTGTGAGCATTCTAGCGAGTGTTTGCCTCGCTTCGCACACTCACTTCGTTCATCATGCAAACCTAGCAGTCCCATCAAGTACATCTATAATGGCTTTTACAAGCTCGTTCTCCTTCGAACTCTCCTTCGCCGACGCGCCTCCAGCGCACCCTATCTTCATCACCTCTCTTGGCGCCCTATCTTTGGTCGACTTCTACGTCGAATCTGGGGAAGAACTCCTGCGCTCGTTCGACACCAAGTCTCTGGCGCTCTGCACCCCCTTCACCGCTTCCGAAGACGCCCTCAACGGTGTCAAGCTCAAGACATTCCGCTCGCTTCTCCGCGAGCATCGTCAGCAGGGCACGGTATCGAGTCTCAAGACCCAGCGCTTCATGGTGCTCCGCGAGCCCCCGAAGACTTGGGCCTCTAAGTCGGCACAGACTCACCTAACGCTTTCCGAGACGATGCTGTCTAAGCGCCAAGTCAGACACGGGCGCATCCAAACAGGCGGCCTCAACGGGAAGGCATGCGATCTACCGAAGATGCGCGGGAGAGCGGGCAAGGAGGCAACGGTCAAGCGTTACAAGGCGAAGGGTCAGAAGAGGAAGAGAGGCGGCGGAGCGAAGAGTCGTCGAAAGCCGCGTGGTGGTAGTTGGTTCAACTTGTCCGCCATCTGGGACGCTCTTTGGATGGCCTGAAAGCCGCTTTCTATGTTCAAGCCCTGTCGATAGCATTACCATTGTATAGCTCTGTCTCATCATTTGTCCCAGCGGAATGTAGTTTGTTTTCCGACGTATGCGATTCAATGTTGTGATCTCCGTTCACGCGAGCCCTCCTGGCACTGGGATATGCACTACGGGGAAGTGGGCGAAGTGACGTCACTCGAGGAGAAGTATTCCCGAAATAGGCAGGCATGTTGCTTGAACGAGAGTAAAGGATTTAAACTCCGACGCCGACGTCTACAGGCGCGACCCGACTTGAACCAGCTCACTCCTTCTCCTCTCGCGATACCCTCCATAGCCCACTGTTCACCTCCTGGCACTATACAGCCCCATATAATCTCTACACACAGTCATAATACGTATCTATGGAGAACATAACCCCCGGCAGATACACAAACCCGTGGCTCGAGGTGTGTGTGCGCCAAGTCTTCTCAACCCTGCTCTGCGTGACAAACACTCGTTTCTTCAGAGCGTGCGCTACGCTTGGCGGCTGTTGTGGGGGAAGACGCTACCTGAGGATCATGTGCACCTTTCGTCCGATCAGACGCGAGCGGGTCTTGTTCGCGTCGAGGACGCCGCCTCGAAGCCGTTCGCTTTCGTCTTCCCCCTTTCCTTCGACGCTTTCCCGCGCTCTATGCGTCCCTCGTCATTGTAAGTGTATCTACGCTTTGCGGTACCTTTCACAACTAACGTTGATACAGCAGTCCTCGGGCCAAAGTCATGTGCCGGCTGGTGCGCAACCCGAGGCTCGCCTTGGAAGCGTCTCGCGCTTTCGGGAAGACCGTGCGCCAGTTGATGCCAGGATACATGGTCATCTTCAAGAACATGACGATGCGCGCGAAGGTAGAGAAGGCCCGCGCCCGCGTTAGAGCTCGCAAGATCCCAAGCGTCGCCGAGGTCATGAAGCAGGAGAGGGAGAAGCAGGCTAGGCAGCAGAGGCGACGGGCAAAGGCGTCGAACGTCGGAGACATGGAATGTTCATTGTGAGGACTGCGGCAGTGTGGCTGGCGAGCCTATGAGAATCACACCGCGAGTTGTGGATGACGCGACGCCTTGTATTGTTATATTGTCGGACCCTCAAAGTTGTGTACCGCTAGTGTTGACCTGTTATTTTGTATCTCCATGAAAGCCGCACATTATGTGTTTGTCCGAACGAGCGAATTCCAATATGGACACGACGGTGCGCGAGCCGCAGAGTCAAAAATGCAGGAACAAGAAGCTGTCGTGACTCGATGTCACATCCCACGTGGTCGTCTTCAAGAGCTCTAAAAGTTGAACTTCGACCCGTCACTTTTCACCCGCCTTTCTCCTCCTCCTCCCATCTCGCACTTTTCTCAGAATCTTTTTGACCTACCGCTGCTGGCAGCCTCCTACCGTGATGTTGCAATTCTACTGGCTTCAACTTTCGGCATTAGTCACTGTCGTATATCACTGGAGCATGCCCGAGCATGCCAGGAAGATGTACGCCAGCCTGTGGACCGCCGTGTCGAAATTGATACAATCCACTGACGAGCGCGGGACCGCTCCGTCTGGGGACAACTGTTCTCTTCGCTCGTGCTCAGAGGGCCCTACTCAGGCTGCCAGGTGAGCGTAGCCCGGCGTGTGCTAGTCGTTCCTTGACCTCAATGTTTTCCATCTTTCAGATCGGAAACCCCCAGTGGCAGCGTCGCTGCGGATCGTGACTCAGCATCTCTGCCACCCGCGCACGACCAAGGGTCCAACCAAGGTGGCCGCGATCAGTCCAACTTGAGCGTTTTCAGGGGAGACGTCGACAGTCCTGAACATGCACGCCAAGATGTCACCCCTGCCCTAAACCCCCTCGAACGAGCACAGTCTCAACGTACCTGCTCGGCAGTCACGGGCGCAGCGTCATCTCTGCCCGCTTCGGCGGAGACACCGTCTGCGACGAGCGATATCGGCACGCCCTCCACTGCACCCGCGTGAGTGCATGTAGCTGCTAATGTAGCGATACGCTTGACTAAATCTGCGCGCAGTATCTACGATAACTTGGAAATCCACGAGACAACGGTCAAGGAGCACGCTGTACCTACCTGGGCCCCCGCCACGACGATGGGGGGAGAGGAAGAGCCACAGACCACGCGCGGCATCGATCCACTGTAAGCTATTTCGCCTACTTGGAGAGGACTCGTTGCTGACGCAACGTGGTACACAGCGCAGACTTTCTTTCCGTGACGGCGCGGACCACCCGTCAGCCTATTCCACCGGGCTGCACCCCAAGATCATCCATCTTTGGTGGAAGTAGCGACGTCGCACTAGGAACGGCTGAATTCTCTATTCGTGGGGCTATCGCCACAGTCACGGAGTGCACTCCTTTGCTGATTCTCAGCTTCATTGCCGGTTGGCTCATTTTCCGCAAAATCTGCCAGTGCATCATGGCTCTCACGACTAAGTTGAGGACCAAGTCTACGGTAGCATCCGAAGTTCGGACTGTCGCGAGGGCCCACGCCCTCGAGGTTCATCTCTCTGGCGAAATCGGCGCGGTCGCGGCTGCAACTCCAACAGTCGTAGAAGCGGTTGTCGACGTTCAGCCTGGCGACATCCAGCTCCCGCACTTCGAAAACTCCCCGCAGCCCACTGGTGCCGTCCCTCCGCTCCGAAGACCTGTCGTCGAGAACTTGAGCTCTTGCGTGTCTCGCTGTCATCTTGAGCCGGACGAGGCGCTTGATGACGACGTGAGCGTTCCGCGCCCGTCTGTCGACGATGTTCCTCAGCCATCCGGAGACGAACCTCAGGATCTCAGCTCTATCTTGGGCTCCTGCTCCAATCTCGAGCAGCCAACCGAAGTGGTCGACAAAGACGAGGACGTCGGGCTCCCACGTCTCGGAAGTCTTGCTCAGCAGTCTGCCGGTCCTCCTACGCAACTCGAACCTGTCACCGAGAACCTGGAACCCTGCTTCGACCTAGGCCAGCCCGATGATACACTCGACGTAGCCATGGTGACCTCTGCCGCGCCTCAGCCCGAGTCTGGTGCTCCTTCTGGCGACATCACGGTCGACCTTCCTTGTTCTTCGGTGCCTTCTGGAATTGCAGTTGATTCGCTTGCGACATTGCACCATCCTATCGACGAAGCTCTTTCGACTACACTACTTGTCCAGAATGATGACATTGTGGGCAGGAAAACATCGCCGTCCATTCGCACGTTACCTTCGTTCGCCTCGCCGGTGCCTGCATCGCCTTCGCTCGCCTCGCCGGTGCCTGCATCGCCTTCGCTCGCCTCGCCGGTGCCTGCATCGCCTTCACCCGCTTCGCCTTCACCCATCTCGCCTTCATCTGCATCTGCCGAGCCTGCGGAATCGCTCCACAGCTCTCCTTCGCCCTCGTCCTCGTCCTCGCTGCCAGACGACGTCAACCAGATCCCCGTGCCGACAGCCCCCCCTGGGTCAGAGACTTTGGCCGCGAGTATGCCTGATAGCCCAGATGCATCATCCTTAGACCCCCCTGGTGACTCCGCTGTTGGCGCCTCCGCTGAACCCATTGGTGTACCGGTCGCTGGTATCGAAGACTCGAATCATGCTCCGCCGATGCTCCTGGTCAACGACTTGAACGATCTTAGCATGGATGCCACGACCGGTAAAGATGCTTCGTCTTCCTCCACGGGTGCACCTACCGCCGAATCCTTGCGCGGCGTTACTTCGTCCGAGATGTCTACCGAGTCGCCGGAACAGCTGATCGACGCCCCCGACTCGGATGCGACGTCTGCGCCCGTCGCTGCATACAACACAGGGGACACTCCTTCCACCGCTGTAACACCCAGTAACAACGCTATCCCGAGCTCGAGCAAGATCGCTCTCCCCTTCTCGCGACCCAGCGCACCTAGGCACCGGTCTCCGACTTCCACTCCTCTGCCCCCCATTTCTGAGGCCGGCGAGGTCGCTGAACCTCTCGAGTCCCGCCAGACGGCGGTCCGCAACACCCTCGGGACTGTCGATACGCGACCTCAGCCTGCGTTTGGGCTACTCCGCAGGTACTGGGAGAGGGCTGAGGCACGTCAACAGGCTCTGAGCACGAAGCCGGCAGGGAAGAAGAGGGCCCCGTGAACTGAGGAACACATTTTATAATTACTCCTATTAGTACCTTCCGTGAATCACTTGTACAGACTATTTGTATAATCCCACTCCCTTTGATTCTTTGTATTTTTGTCAAGGGAGGCGAAGTGCGTCTACGTGTAAAAGTCTAAAATTGTCGCGATGACGTGCAGGTCTCGGCAGTCGCGCTGTAGGCTCGCTCGCAACCATAAATATCGGGCGCTCCCGCAACACACCAGCTTGTTCTTCCCCTTCATCATATCAACTTTCAACGTGCATCCAACCTGTCGTACAAAATGTACTACGACTATATGATCCAAAACCTTGGCTCGATCTGTGAGCGTCCAGGTTTTTGACGAATGCTAGCCTCTAGCATGCTAATATCTTCCTGCACAACAGGGGAATGCTACGTCCGCAATGCGAATTGGCATATAGGCAACTTTAACAACTGTTTTATTCTGTTTGGATGCGCAATGTGGAGCATCTGCAGTGACAGTGTTCGGATGGCATACTACGCCGGTCTTGAAGAGCGTCAGCCCCGTCAGGAGTACTACTTCCGCCGGCCGCACCAGCCATACCGGTTCGAACCTGTCAAGCTGACGCAGTGCGCTATCCACACCCGCGATGTGCGCCTTCGTGCGATGCTGCAGAGGCCGGGGGATTCTTCGGATGGGTTAGACGACGTGCTTGGCGCGACACGCGAGACAAACGCGTACGTCTGCTACCCCCATTCGCCAGCGACGCTAACCTGATGACCTCGTCAATCAGAGCATGAAGTGATACTGGCTGGGAGCTTGAATGACCCACTATGCAACGAAATGAAAGGTGCGCATAGCAATGGATGCACTCTACACGTCCCATAATGTGAACGGACCCGCCACGCCTTCGCAGATCGCACGACGACTCAAGGACGTTTGCACATCGAGCGCAGTGGTTCAGTATCGCGACTGAAGAAATAGGAGCCAGGCAAGGCGGTAGGAAGCACTAGGAAGTATTGTATTGAGCGCATTCTGCGCAGAAGTGTTTGTAGCACCCTCAGTAATGTTGACAAATCGTACGGCCGACGGTGGCAGGCTTGGAATCCCTGAGCATACAACCTCCTCGCGCTGCCCGACATACAGACTCAGTATCTCGTCCCATACGTCGCTATCGAACTAGCGGAGCGTTGAATATCTAGAAGCAGGCTACCAAGATTAGTCTAGTCACAGCGCGTACGCCTAGTGAGACGATCGCGCGCATATATTCGCATACCTCTGCGGCCTCCACAGATTGTTCGCCCCAGAAGGCTGGCGAGTTGGGGGCGGCAACGCCTTGACCCCGTACCACTTGGTAAAGATTAAAGGGACCCCACTATGGTCAGCTGAATGCGGGACAAGGCGTACCTGTGACACGCGCATGGCCGTAGATTGCGACCACGCAGCGCCGTTTGCGTGCTTCAATGTGGATTCTAAAACGTGTGAACGCGTACAGATCAAGGACCGACCATTCAGGTCGTCCACACAGGCATGCCCTTGTGCCTGTGGACGTTCAAAGTGACGCGGGTCACAGCAAAGCTTGCCTGGTAGCAAGGTCCATCGAATTCAGCGTGCAATGGACAAGAGTTGAAGTGGGACAGTGCCGTATTGCGGAAGAGTTTCCGTTGTGTGCTGCAACAATAACACGAGTCCCTGAAAATTCGCGATTCAGGAATATCTATACGTCATGCGAAGACTATCACTTGCTATAGCGCAGTCCCCTCGTTGCTCTGCAGCACTCCATATGTTTGGTTTCTGCTACAAACCGAGGGGCGCCAGCCTGCTGGGTGCACCATTATCCCGCTACCAAGCCGAAGATATCATCATTTCCCTACTGGCTGTCTTCGCGCACTCTGCGCCATTGAACGCTTGTCCGTCCTGCTGGAAGCGTACGAACACGCGATAAAGCGCGATGCTAACATCTTGGCTCTGTCATGCATACACCAGAGTAGGTTAGCCTCAACTCTTGAGGGGTAATAGTAGAATACACGGTGCGCACAATGTCACATATTGCTGCCTGCCAGTGCACTAGGCGTGCCTCCGGATATCGTGCCACACGGGAGCTGACACGATGGTATCGAGGTAGAGGTAGAGAGCGCGTAGCCCTGCATCTCTGCACCTCGCACAGATAATCAACACACGTCTGCGCCGCGCGGAGGATGGCACCCACCCACAATATCGACGATCCAGGTCCGGGGTCATGTACGTGTCGTCCCGAATGGACCAGTAGTAGCCATGTGTATCGGCAACGTCGGAAGAGCTGAGAGAAGCGCGTAGAGCGCGCCAGGAGTGCTTTCCGCAATGGCTGCGTGATGCTGCTACTGATAGCGCTGAGCGTGAGCCTGATGACCAGCGGCGCGCAGAAAATATGTCTGTGTAGCTCAGCGACTCACATCGTAGTGCCGCTGAACCTACGCTGAACCGTGGTCAGCAGTGGGCCTGGCGGGTTGTTCTTCAAGACGAAGCCCAGAAAGAGCCAGTACGGCGAGGCACAGCACAATCCTGCGAACGAGGCAAGCGGCGCCGCATACGCGTCGTCCGCCACGGTGCCCGCGACGTCCTCGCCCCCGCACTCGACATCCGCGGCGTTCAGGTCCAGCGCGTCAGGCGCGGTATTGGAAGTCGAACGCCCCGCGAGCCTAGCCGCCTCGTCCGGCAGGAGCCACAGTAGCCGGACGCAGTCCGAGCTGCGCTGCCACATGTTGCCGCCATGTAGTCATCCAGGGGGTCAGGGAGCACGTTGTGGAGGTCGAGCGCGGTCGGGAGCAGCGACGTGGGCCCGTCTAGGACTGCGGATGAAACGGACGGGACGGGCTGGGCGGTGTCTGTCAGTGGGCCAAGCGCGGAAACCCTACGCATAACCCCGGTCTTGCGCGTCGCGTGACGACGATTTCACTTCTTTGCCATCTGTGGCACGAACATGTGCTTAACCTCGATTGCAGCTCGTATTCAGGCTCTTGGAACTCGACGTTGAGGCTTTTGCTGCCCCTTCATTCTGATCGACACACATCGCGTTCGCGGTGAGTATATAGATGGTGCCCACTTCCAGTCAAATTCAATATTTCTCAATGCGAACACGCAAGTCTAGTGATCCTGTAAGCGATGGCATAATCGGTCGCGTAATGGGGCTCACCGATTGCGCTCTTCGTGAGCATCACATACGCGTACACATCCAGATAGATCACCAAGTCTCTGAATATGTTCTTCGGATGCGCGCCCTTGTGCCTCACCTCGAGGGTGCAGTTCACGAGAGCATGCCTCGCGACTGCTTTGAGCTCGTTTGTGGTGAGGAAGCGGCCGGGGCTTTCGTACGCGTCAGCACGGCCGCTTCAGACGCTGTAAACACAGACGCACCACATCCACATCCAATGACCGAAGGTCAGTTGGTCTGCCAGCGTCGTGACGAGCTGCTGCTGCAGAAGCGCCGCAGATTGAGGCGTATTTGGTCGTATCGTAGTGTCACAAGCGTAGGTGCAGCGATCGTCGTGCCCTGGGAGAAGGTGTGTGCGACTGGACTTCATCGGCAGCTGCAGCGTGTGAAACTTCGCCACTGCGAGCATGCTCAGTGGCGCCGACTCTGGGGGCCAGGGAGCACGCACCTATCTGCGCCCCGCTCACCACTGGCTCTCGCATAGAAGGCTGCCGAGCTGGTTCATTTCGGCCGTGTCTGCCTTCGTCCAGCCGTGCGACGCGCGCCTGGCGGCATCGCCCACCAGCTGCTACGCCAGCTTGAGTCGCATAGAGAGGTCGTATAGCGAGAAGATTATAGCCTGGGGCAGTAAATTAGAGGCTTCGTGTTTGATAGCAGCTCAAAGACGTACCTCAAGGTGGTCCTTACCGCCGGAGAGGTGACGAGCAGTGTCTTCGTGCTCTTATCCGCGAGCAACGACGGCGTCGATGACCTCTTCACGCACGTTCTGCGAGCTTCACTTAAATGCTCCTCACCAGCGACGTACGCGACACACTGGTTTGTCCCTCCACTCCATCGCGGACTTGATCACCTTCACCATGCGCCCTTCGACGAGACACCATAGGTAGCCCGTCATCTCCCGTACGCGCACGTCGATGACCATGTACCGCAATACGGCCAACGCATTCTCAGCTCCATCGCCCGCGCCCATATGCATGCTGTCTCCGGAATCTAGCCTGGAGGATTGAAAGCGGGGGGCAGTGAATGTGTTCTTCACGCCCGGCAGAGGTCTGCACTGCGTCGTGGGAATGTGACCAGAATGGTACATAGCAGGGCTCACTATGCTCATCTGAGTGTAGGATGTGTGTATGACTGTGACGCGTTGACGTCTAGCAGAGTCAGAAAAGTAGGAAGCACGAGTGCAATCTCTCGCGAGCGTATTATCTAATCATCGCAATCTTGGCACTATTAGCCGCCGTCAGGTTCGACCGCAACCACCACACGCTCACGCATACACCCACCGCAAAACCCGCTCCCTGTACTTTGCAGACATGGCGTGAGTCTGGCCAGGACGTGTGTAATTCCATATGATGCTCAATCAACTAATATCAGCTTCGCCTACCCGATACTTTCGTCCTCTACGATGGTTGGCCACCCCTTGTACAGCACCGCTGAAGACTCTAGGCAGTCTCTCGAAGAACTCTGCGGCTTTCGGTATATCTCCGGGACTTGTCTAGACGATGCTCAAGCTCTCAGGCCGCCTGTTGAAGTCGACGCTGCATCTGGACAGACTGTCGGAGAATCTGGGTTCGATGTTGTCGCTTCCTTCCTCAGCCACCTGGCTACCACTGGCGACGCCCTCGCGCTTACACCCCAGACTGGCCTTGAAAAGGTTACCAAGAAAAAACACAACACGCTTAGCAGTCGCAAACGGCGACAGTTGAAGGACAAGGCCAAGAAAGCCGGCATAGTAGCAGCAAAGATAGCTGTCCAGAAGGAGGCGGTGAAGCAGAAGGTCAAGGAGAGGAAGAGGGACTACTCTCCGACGACAGTCGGCATGAGCACCAGACAACAAGAGATCGGCGAAGCGGATGACGGGGGGCAGGGATCTAATGTCTAACCGGGTGTACGTCGGTGACTCTTCATCGCTATTTCGACCGCATCCATATGATTCCTTTATCTGTAACTTCTCTTCCAATAACATTTTTCTCACAACGTATCTCCTCTGCGTGTGCGATTGACTTGCTTTGCTGCACAGGGAACTGAAGCACAAATAGTCAATCGAAAAGCACACGATGTCCGGCAACAATGAGGTACGTTCTATGTTTGGCACATTCAAGACGCAGTCTGAGTCTGTTCTGCCATTAAGCTACCACCTACAATCTCATTTCCTGGGCGAAAATCGTTGAGCGAGTACGGTCGTGAACGTCACGGGCCCATAAAACAGAGGCAGATCACGCAGCAGGGCAGATCGATATTGATCGCAGGCACTACGTCTGGTCGAATAAACGGTACGCCTTGGCATTGCTGGCCTCTCACATTCACCACGCTGAAAGACTGAGAGACGCTTAGGCACGCCTGTACAGACCGCAAGGAATGCGAGGAATGTAGGCGGCGCGACGTCAGGACACACGTGCGCGTATGAAGAACGCAGGGCGATCAGAGCACGCACAAGACGATACAAGATGCGGTCGCGAGTATGGGCCCAGAACGTACGTGGATATTGAGTCCAAAGGCACGACGTGCGTGCACAATTGTCAGAAAAAAGGTTTTGATATCATTAGGCGCCATGAGGCCTCAAGATGGTCTTGAGGCTCCCCCCGCATCAGGATAGGAGAGTCTGGCCTCGCGAGGCCTCGCGGGGCTCTCCCTAGGCGCCTCATGAGGCATTGCCCCGGTAACAATCATCATTAATGCTCCTACTTACTTGCTTACTTTCTATTACTTTGTTGGCTTACTTTGGTCTTACTTGGGCATTAGCTTCATTATTAAATCAGAATTATCGTTATTATAATACATAGGGGCACAGGCGATCCTCTCGTGGCCTGGTAAGTATACTATCACGTCCCCCTGGTTTATAAAACTCTGGTGACACGGCCTGTTGTGACTGCCCGCTCGGGTTTACTGCGGGCGCTCTTGGGCAATCCTGTTCAGGGTGACCCTGGCTATATGTACCATTTTTGCTACGATTTAAAGGCGGTGTGAGTGAGCTGTAGAGACGTTCCAGCGCGGAGAGTAGGTCGGGCTCCCTGGTTTATAAATCTGAACGTGCAGTTTTATCTCGTTATTCCTCTTTTTGGTACGGATCTGGCGACGCTGATTGGCCCATGAGCCGGCGTCTTCGGGTCCTCGTCGCACCTGATGGTGCGAAGTGAGCTTTCTGAAGAGACAACTGACATCGAGAGGTATTTCGTATTTTTCCTGGGTATGTATGAGTCCTGTCAAGCCTCAAGGCCATCCCCGAAGCTCTTTGACCAGAGGATCTGGCGTGGCTGGCCTTTTGATGCGTAAATTTGAGGTGACACTGACCTCGAGGAGCAGTATTCTAAATACCTAGGCTGCTTCCCTCCGCATTTCCGAAGTTCAAGCTAACAGCTCTGTAGATACAGTCCGCTGCCGACATAACAAATATTCCGGCGTCCCCCAGGCGAAGCGTTGAGGCACAGATCGCGTTTTATAAACCAGGGAGCTTTTATAAACCAGGGGGACGTGATAGTATGGCACAGATGGCGGAGAGGCTGGGGGTCATGGGTGATACAAGGTAGTGAGATCTATGTCGATAAGTAAGCCTGAGGAGCTTGATATAGAGAGCTAGATGGACTTACCATGAGAGGGACTGGCGGCGGGGTTCAGCCGTAGCGAAACGGACACACAGGGGAGGGGTTGTGGAGCTTGCACGTCTACTAGGATGTCAGTCTCGTGTGCGCGTAGATAGGAAAACTCGACGCACCTTGTCGACAAGGACAGCGGTCAGCGGTCCATGTATTACTTCCGAGCACTCAACACGCCGTAGGCCGAATGAAGAGCCCGCTGTATGCGCGGAGCAGCGCATGACGATGTACGGTCGTCATGCGCTGCTCCCACGCACCCAGGCAGACAGCGCGGGAGAGCAGACGGCGCGGCAGCGTGCACACTCACCAGGCTGCGCACAAAGCGCTTTCAGGGAGGCACAAGCGCAGGCGCAGAGGTTGGGGTTGGTGAGTGAGGAGATGTCGAGGTCGAGGTCGTTGCAGCGGGCGTTGTCGAAGGCAAAGCCGTCGAGGGCGAGGTTGGGCACGGGAGATGGTGGAGGTCGAAAGTCAACATGGGCTCTGGCGCCCAGCCGAGTTTGGGAAGACTTAGATAGACTGCTGGGGCCTCGGACGCATTCTTATCGCGAACTACCCCAAGAGGAAGTACCCTGGCGTCAAGATGCCTCGGGAGGCTCGGGGGAGCCTCACGAGGCTGATCCGGAGGCTATCTCGCGGCAATTGCCTCGCGAGGTGATTTCAGATTTTCTGACACACCCCTTGTCGACGTTTGGTCTGCTGATATATCTGCGCAGCTCCTTCTGTACATTGCAGACGAGTGCATCGTCTCTCACAGAATTCGTGCAGCGCTAGGCACACCGAAATTGCTGCGCCCCCCGCAGAACGCAACCTCCGAAAGCCTCTATGTGCGCTCCATGTTCTTCCGTAATGCGCGCACGCGGCTCATATTAATAATCGAAATTGCAGATAGTCATTAAAACCTCAGCCAGTCTTCGATTCAACCTCTGCCTTTACTGCGCTCAGCCTCCTAGCGCAGCGGGATCATGATGCTTGACGTCCGGTGCCGAAATCGGGCACTCAAGGCTCGGAGGGTTTGGTCCACTCTCAAACCTTCAAACCTTCCCTCGACTGCCATAGCTAGTCAGGCGCATCCCGAAACAGTGTCGCGATTGACGTAAGCCAGGTGATAGCAAGGTGAGTCGGGTGTCAACAAGTAAATCCCCCATCCCGTGTTCTTATATCCCGGCATTTGCAGAGTCATACAAGCTTCTTCTTCTCCATCCTACCCAGCAACTACGTTCCTCACCAAGGCTCAAGTGGCCGCGCGCTGTCCCCCTGTGACTGTTCGTATGCAACATATGCGAACGGCAGGCATGCGTTCTGTTCCTCTCCATATTCGCGAAGACGGTCTGTGACTACGCCTTTCGTATGGTCGCCTTACCGCCTCACCCCGGTAGTGCTGCCGATCGACAAGAAATTGCCCAAGTGGAGACCTGCACCGGGATCATGCGCTCGATCCGGAAGCTATCACCCATCCTTCGCCCGCGACCATGCCAGCGCCCCAACACGGAGCAGCGATTAGAGCCTCTCCGCACCGCGTCTCTGAACGGATGCCGGTGGTCTGTTCTTGACCATCCCACGGTCAAAGGACGATGATGGCTCCACGTCTAGGGACTCGACCCTGAGGTACGTAGTGCCCAAATGCGAAGAAGTCGAGCGGCGGCTCGGCGGCACTGCGCTCGCAAAGACACCCGGCATGCACTCTCGCTCGGGGCACGCCGTCCGACGGCCATGTCACTTCCGGCACGCCAGAAGATATCGCCTAGGACAGTTTCCGCCGCAAAGCTCGTCGCACAGCTCGTAGGAGGCGCTTGGCGCACCTTTGGCCTCGTCCCCCCCCCCTCTCCTCGGAGTTCAGCAGGCTCCGCTGAATAGCTCAATCTCGCTCCCCAGCATCGCTGGAGCGCGTCTCGATCGTCCGTCGCCATGATGGGGTGGTCGTCTTTTGATACGCCTCTAGCGCCCGCCCCTCTCTCTTGCCTCGGAAAGACGAGCTCTACTCTTCCCCTGCTAAAGATGCCTCCATCTGCGGATAAGCGACGGACGACGCCACGCTGAGCCCCGTTGGCCTTGGATGGCTCCGAAAACCAAGCGGACGAAGGCGTTCCGCAGTCCGCCACGACGCCCGCCGTTCCCTGGGTTCAATTTGATCGCCGTGCGTACCTCCAGCGTATGCAGAGTCTACTCGTATCGTACAACGTGAGCTCCTTCTAGCCTCTGAGACTCTTCCGGGTCGTAGATGATTATTATTGACGCGCCTCTAGATCATGATGACGCCCGCATACTAGCCACGGGCGCATCCGAGCTTTCACACTCAAGCTCTTCCTTATGGATGCAATTATAACATGGGGGCGAGGGCGAGGAATGGCAGCAAGTGCCCTAGTCGGTGGCGGCGGCCAGTGGCCCAGCGCCGCTGTCAGCGAGTGGCAAGTGCTAGCAGCTACAGTATCTCAATAGATCAGGTAATCGCTGCGAGCGTACAGCTCGTGACGCTTATCTGCAGCGCATCGGATGCAAATGGCCTCCCGGGGCCGCTGGATAAATAGATGAGGATGGTTTGGCTTGTTGGTCCAAGTGATACTGTACCGTTTTTACCAACAGTTCACGTCACGGGTCACGGAGGGGGTTTGTGAACTGGCGTCCAGAGTCACAGCGCCATCGTGAACTGGGACATGATAAGGGCGCTTAGTATTATTTCTAGTATTTTCCAATATTTTTACGTAGCACGCTATGGGGCAGACAGAGGCATAACATTCACCAAGAAGTGTTGTACAGATGACCATGTGTACGAATCATTTTAACCTGGGCTTCTTATCGTGTAAGATGGGTTCCTCATCCTCGCTAGCGGAGTCGTCACCAATGGGTTCGAGCTCAGGGTCCGTGGGTGGATCGTCATCGCGGACATACTCGCCGACATCACTGGCATCTGACCAGTCCTCGTCAAGGACGTCGCCATCGTCTAGTGAGACAATGGTGCCATCCTCGAGTGCAATGTACTGCGCAGGAAGCTCGCCTGTCCCATCACTGCACAGATGCTGCTTTATCGCGGCCCACGGGATCGTTGGGTCCGGATAGTCAGCAAACGTGCTTTCGTCTGGGAAAGCGTCCTCTTCTGCGCCGGGTGGGGAAACCTCAGAGTCCGGCTTGGTTTTAGCCGCAGACGAGCATTTCCGCGGCTTGAGCTCCTTCCAAAGCTCTGACTCTTCTCGCTCATGGCGCTGAAGAAGCTGCAAAGCCTTGCGACTTGTGAGGGACTCGTGGGATAGATTGAGTTCCGGATCGGCATCGAGACGACACCCTGACCAGGCCTAATCGCGAGAGCGTCAGTGATACAGTAGTAATGCGACAGCGTGAACTGCGAGCGCGCACCTTCTTCACGACCGCATCGTCAGCAACAACTCGGTACGCAGACACCAGCCACATCACGCTGCGATTGCGCAACACCGGTAGGTCGGTGTTGATGCGGATCTCTTCAGGTGTGGCTCCCGCTCGCAGCTGAGTTCGAACTTCAGTGACAACATGTTCGTGTTGCTCGCGGCGGATCGCAAGCTTCAAAAGGCGTTGGATACCGACGTCGCAAGGTTGCCAGATACCGGTACAGCCGCCAGGGACGAAGCTGATGATGATCCATGGGTATGTCTTCTCCATCCAGTCCAAGAAACGCCGACTTCGATGCCCAGACCAGACATCAAAGAGGAGAATACACTCCTGGTCAGACGGAAGGCCGAGCTCTGCCTTCATCCTGCTGAAGTACGGCACAAGGATGTTCGTCATGTAGCTGCACATGGTCTCGTGGGTTGACCAATAGGTATCCGTCTTTGACGACTCGAAGCGAATGCCGACCGCTTGTGATTCGGCGTAGCCAGGTGACTTGGGACTCGGCAGCGACGCCTTGGTCTTGCCCTTCCAGATAGCCTGGAACGGAAGGGCCTGGCCGCTGGCAGACACGCCTGCCAGAATCGTGAAGGCGCGCTTCTCTCCGACGCCGAGACAGTTCACTTGTGAGCTTCCAATCGTCTCGTAGGTGCGCCCACAGGTGTCCTGCAGCACGACTTGCGCCTGATCGATGTTGACTAAGAGCTCTGCAGGTATCTTGTAGTCGCGGATAGCAAGCGCAATCCGGCAGAAGGACGCGAGACACTGATCTTGCGCGTTCACGGGGAGCTTCTGGGCGGCGCGTGTTGCCTTGCGCATCGACCACCTAAGGTGCACTCGAAGAAATTGTCGGACCCAAGAGATGCTGCACTTGAATGTTCCACCCTTAGTCTTCGTGGAGAACACTTCGGGAGCGAGCTCCTCCAGAGTGGCGACGATAACAGCGCGAGCTACGCTAGCGGTGATCCGAACACCGCCCCGACGCAGGGAGCGTAGTTCGGCAATGATGGTATTGTAAGCGTGGGGGTGCTTCGTCTGCAGAGAAATATTAGAGGTATAATCGGGCAGCAGTCAACAATAATCATACCAATATCCCAGCTTTGGTAGCATTGCCCTTCGGTCCTCGCCCAGCCCGGACTTTTCCCAGAGTTTCGTCCGACCACTTAGGCTTTGCCGGGTTCGTTCGGTCGATCATGCGACCGATAACCTGCTCACGAAGTCGGTCGAACAGCCCTGTCGCGGCGTGCTGCCTCAACAGGTGCTTTGTTATCTCTCGCGGAGACATTCCAGGGCCAACCGCTTTCGCGGCTGCAGCGATATGAACCCATAGCAAAGGCGTAAACCAATCGACCGTTCTTGCTTGCTTCGTCTGCACTCCCACAGCTGACGGCTTCTTGCGAGGCTTAGAGGCTGCAGCCTTCCGCTTGAGATTCACTTGAACGGCGCGATGGGGCCGAGACGCCTCAGCGAGAGAACTGCCGGAAGGCAAGGTGGCTCCTGAGCCCTGGGTAGTGTCTGGACATAGCTGAACTTCTTTAGTATGATGTATCTGTCATAAATATCTTAGTTCATTGCCTAGTCTCATGGCGATGGGTGCACAAGTTGCGGGATCGTACCATCTTTCCTTCTGCGTCTCGAACGCCTGCGCGGATGCCCTCCCGGCGCTCACGGAATCGCTGGTTACTCTTCCGCACCCTGTCCTGCTCACGAACCTCCTCGCGCTTCTTCGCCGCAGCCCGCTCTTCCCGTACGCGAATGAGGCGGCTCTTCTTCTGAACCTCCTCCGTATCCTTCTTCATCTGTGCCCTGCGCTCCTTCTGGGTATTCACTTTGTAGCCTCCAAACGCCATCAGGCCGTCTGATACACCTGCAAGCTTCTTCGCACTTGGCTTCGACTTGACTCCCCCTCCAAGTCGGGAGATGGCTTGACTAGACGTTGAAGGCCCCCGTCTCACAGTAGCAGCGGACACCGCAGGGAATATATCTCGAGAACCTGGCGCTTCCGGTAAGTCGTCGGGAATGGCTGGTACTGAGGGTTCGTTAGGGAAGGCGGCTGGGGAGGAGGCTCTGGTCGAGTAGTCATCTGGCGGAGGACTCGAAGACTCTGCAGGCAGCTCAGGTGCGTCTTCAGAAACTACGCTTTCCTCATCAAGATCTGAGATGGGATAATCTTCCGGCTACGACACCTTGTTCAGTACGCTGCACGCAGTCAATTTACTGGTCTCGCACCTGAATGAGAAGATGATCGTCTACGAGACGCATGTACTCCGCAATACGAAGGTGCTCCCGTGTGTTTCTTGTCCATAGCGTCTCGCCAAACAGCTCATGACGAATAGCGTTGATCACTAGGATCCCGCAGGAAAACCCGTCGTCAACTGGCTGCTCTGCAATCTCTATGCCCAGACTGAAGTCCCAGGAGGCTCCATCATGCTGACCGAGCCAAGACTGTAGGAGGAAGACGTCATCCGGCTCAGGAGGCCTAGCCGTCGAGTCTCCATAGCGGACACGGCGCAGCTTCGGCTCTATAGCGAAAACGGCCCAGTGGTTGCTGCGAACGTTCAGCGGGAGGTAGAGTCGATCAACGGTGCAGCTAGCAATGCGTGCACCAAGTATGCGCACAGCAGAGAAACCACGGGATGAGTGGTACGTGAGCCAGCTGCCGGAGGAGGCCCGGTGTAGCGCGTCGAAGACAGTGAGCTCATGGACCTCGATGCAGGTGTCGGATGGGACGTGTATGAGTTCTCGGCGGATACTGAGTATCATGGCGTCGATTACATTGGATTTTAGCATGCCGTTGGACAGCAGAGGCTGCAGTTCATGGATTCCCATCGCAGGTGAGCCGTACGTGCCCATAAGACGTGCATCCCAACTGAGCTGAGGGAATGTTTCAAGGGCGTCCTCTGCAGCGAAGGCAGTGGGATGATGATGCCCGGTGGACAGCTCTATAAGCCAGGTCTCCAACTGCGCCCAGCTTCGTTTCGCCTCCAAGGCTCGGGCTTGCGTGAGCCAGAAATCAATCATGAATAGCGGAGTCGGACGGCGGCCATAGCGAGGATCTACGAAGCTCTGGTGGCCTTGTTGCGCAGCAGTGCTCAAGAGCGAGTTCAGGAAGAGGAGAACGCTCTGCGCGGGAATTGTACGTGACAACAAGTCGCTACTGTTGATGGTAGGCTGACGAGTCGAGAATATGAAGGATGTCTCAGCACCTGAGCTTCGATCTTGTACGATCGTTCCTGCGCTGTTGAAGCACAGGAGGGTCTGCAGTGAAGCGTCGCGAGGCGGGAGTTTGTCTAGCAAGGAGAGGGGTATCTTGCACATTGCCTGGATCGAGTCTAGCTCGTCGACGTCGATGATGTCGTCGTTGTGCGGCATGTTGAATAGCAGTTCACAGGGCCCGGCCGAAATTATCAGAAATACACCAAATATTGTTTCAACAAATTGCGGCCAGAGCGCCAGTGGCGCTGGTACTGTACAGCTACAGGGAGCAGATCGCGCTCATTTACGGGTAACAACGGCGCGTTGTCATGCTGCTCGGCATTGTTGAGCGTATGGAAGTGGACTATCCTTACGCGTACGGAGTGGCGGGCGGCGGGGCGCCCAAGTGAACCGGCGGCGGCCGTGAACTGGCGTCCGGGTCACGGCAGGTCCGTGAACTGTGAACTCGTCCAAGTTTCGGTGTCACGGGTCACAGGGCGTGAACTGTTGGTAAAAACGGTACAGTACCTTGGGTGCGTTGGCGTGGTTGATCAGGCGCCCAAGTGGCCGATCCAATGATAAGATAAGGCCATGCAAAGCGCGACGACCGCGATCTGTCTCTTACTCTCGCCTCGAGAGGGTGTCCGCACTCTGTTATGTCCTCCTCGTCGCCGATTCTACTCTCTGTCATCAGACCCATGGTGGCAACGCTCATACTTCGTGCCTTCGCTCATCGACAGGCCTCGCTTTCAGCGACATGATGCGCAAGCCGCGACTCCGGGAGGGATGTGGCCCGCTGGGGATGGCTTCCAGCCGATACACCACGGTACGCTCCTAGCTTACAACTAGGACTACCGCTGATTATATCCCTGGAAAAGCTTAGACCTGGTCAAATACACGCGCAATCAGAGACATAGATGTCTGCATTCTCCTGCTCTGGCATTTCTCGGACCAGCGATGCCATTTCGTGCGCTGCTTTTTCTCTCATTTTGCCTCTTCTGCTCACACCTTCAGATGGCTTACCCAGACTCTATTTTTAAGCTGCGCCTTTGCAACTCTGGGCCATGTGCACACGGAATTCCTGCTGAAGGGCCTAGCTCGAATCAGAATGCCGACCCGGCCGCACACAGAACCGCTACAGCCTTTCCAGTACAACGAGATGCGAGGTGACACGACACCTTCGCTATCAACTGCTATGAAGAGCACGATGAAGGGGATCGGGGGAGGATGTGTATCGTAAACCCGGCCCAATCGGTACGTATGGAAAGTCCACTGGAGACGACCTCGCGCCGCTGACGAGGCGATTATTCACCGCCAGAATTTCGCAATATCTTTTAACCCACCCGTCACGATTGGCTATTTGGATAGAGAAGAGTGCGTGAATAGAACTGAAATCGGTAGTGGCAGGCTGGGTCGTAATGCGACTCGCTTAACGACCGCGTTCTGGCTGAAATTCCGCGCGCGGTAAGTAGTATCTACCAAGTCATCCTTATATAGGCCATGGCTGATGTCTACGGATGGTTTATACGCCCAGATGCGCAACCAATTGTCCAGGCGCTCGTCGCAAAGTCTTGGATATATGCGTCCAGGCATAGGACGGCCGGCCACGCAAGTGGCTCAGCGGCGTCCGCAAGTCATGATATAGTCGCATATGGTACGTTTCTGTCCCTCGGCCGAAGTGCTTTGCACTGAATCTCCATCATAGTGGCCGTGTCACATGCGCTCTGGCGTACGACACGTTCAGAATGAATTTCCTCTCTCGCTCTCGCGACTTGCAATACCCAACGCCGATACACGAACGGGCCTCAAGCGGAATGTGCCTAGAAAGATAGCGGTGCCCTTGTACTCGTCGTGTCCTCGCTATTGAAATAGCCGTTTCCCTACAAATGGCGCGCCCGGTCCCGCATACTCGAGAGTAACCTTCGCTCGCGCGCGGATGCCGCACCAACTGCTCGCGGAAGGCATCCGACAATGCACCCATGCCTCAGGCCGATCCTCGCACAGTTCATACTCGGGGACATGATGATATTATATCAGCCTACAGAAAATAGGTGCGACATATTGTAAGAACGCGACGTGAAGAGTATGAAGGAAGTGAAGCATAGGATGTGTGTGAGCAAGGACGGAAGCTGAGGACGATACTTGGCTAAGCCACGCTCGACCGCCTCCTGGTCCACTGCTTCGAATCTGAATCCACCACGACCCGCGTGGAATCTACTCCCAACCCAAACTAGACCCATAGCGATGTCTGCTTACGACGCGCGTCCCTCGCAGCGCCGCGCTGCAACTCGCGCGACTTCTTCACCTGCCCGTAGCCGCGGTCCAGCGCAGCTTGAGGAGACCGGGGATCGCCAAGGGACGGCATGGATCGTCCCCGCTTGGAGTATTCTCGCCGGGTTGGAGTTGTCAAGACGCCATAGTCCGCGCTGCCCCCCGGGATTCCCTGATCACCGAACTTTGGTCTCATCGACGAAGCTCTCCGCAGCTTGGGGTCGGTCGCGGCCATTGCCTTCGCGAACGAAGACATGTCCTCTTCAGACTCGTCTGTGAGCTGGTCTTCGGGCTCGGACTCCGAGGGAGATGCCGACTCGTCTTCAGGGTTTGACTCGGATTTGCAATCGCCTTCGGACTCGTCTGTGCAATCGTCGTCGGACTCGTCTGTGCAATCGCCGTCGGACTCGTCTGTGCAACCGTCTTCAGACTCGACTGTGCAGCGGCTTTCTGACTCGTCTGTGAGATGGTCTTCTGGCTCGGACTCGAAATGAGATGCTGAGTCGTGTTGGGATCTTGATTCCGATTTGCAACGGCTCTCTGACGCGGATTTGAGACCACCATCCGCGTTGGTAGGATGCGACGGAGGGGAGCTGCTGGCTGCGCTCGAGTTGAACTGTGCCCGAAGGTCCATGCTGCCCTTAGTGACGAGTCGGAGCACGCGCTTCTCCGGTAACAAGCTGTTGCTCGGAGGGGTAGGACTCGGTGGTTCTGAACTCTCGAACCGCTCGGCGATGACGGCAGAACGATCTGGGGGACTGACGACCTGCACACCAGATCCCGATGGAGTGGTCGTCGCGACCTTCTCGCTTGGAGGCATGTCTGCGTCGGGAAGAGGCGATTGAGTACCGGACGCGATAAAGCTCTTGATAAAAGCCCAGGTCCGCTCCGCAAAACTCCCATGGAGAGCCTGCCAAGTCCAGTACAAGGATTGACAGCCTCTGATGAAGCATAGCGCGAGGATCGCACATAGGAGCGTTTTGGCTAGGACGACCTCCGGTGTATCGCGTTCGTGGAAGATGTGTCCGATGTATGGTCCAGGGAATGTATGAGGGTGAGGCAACGTCTTCGACGCAAACGTGGGCGGCGCTGTCACCAATGGTTGCTGGGTAGACTCGCACGTCAAACCCAGGCTGCGGTTGCGCGATGTGTTAGAGGCAAATTGGCGATCACAAGGGGTGTCATGACGCACTTGGGACTATGATCAGGAGCAGACTGCTTGTACGCCTCGGGAAGTGAGTCTCCTGCTAGGACACGCGACACGATATTATTGGCGGCGTCGGGTATAACTGAACTGCCTGCAGGAGCTTCCCTATATTACGCCGAGTGAGCTTCTTACATCGAACTCGCTACACGATCTGAACACTCACATATCCGCGGTAGCCTCGGCCCGGATATAAGGGGAACTATCCTCGCTCTGGCCAGTATTGGCGGTGTTAAGGTCATCGCTCGGAGGTTGGATTTGATCCACAATGTTCGTGGGCGGAATCGAGTCTGCTTGTGGAGATCTGGTGCCACAGAACGAATGTATGAGGCAGGAGTGGAGGTACATAGAGCATTTATTTGACATACCCTGAGTGAGACGCGGATGCTACCTGAGCGTCCTTCGCCTCATATATCGTCCCTGCGTCATCATCGTTGTCGACGTCCTCTCCCCGCCCGTTCGACCTGCACCATTTCGGACTCAACGATTAGCCCCGAGCATGAATAATAATGTGCATGCATACATACCAGACATGCAAACCCAAATCCGAAGTGATGTGCTCGAGTACGTTGCGCGCGAGCATCAGAGGAGTAGCCGCGGCGCGGAGCACTCCCGTCGTGAAGAGGTCGGCATTGAAATACTCCTCCCATGCACTTCGAGGGATCCCCCAGGAAAAGAAGAGAACGCCAAACGTCCAAAAGATGAGAGACAGCTCCGGAGTCATGGTGGGATGGGGCTGCCAGCAGCGTTCCAGGCGGTGTAGATGTTGGTGGTTGAAGAGAGAGATGGGGGGGGCAACACAAAACGGCCGTTTTGGGTACTAGACCTCATCGAAGTCGTAAAGAAGCACGTCCGATTCAGGAGATTCACTGGGCTCGATTTGGTCATGGCTCCAGCAGCGCGTCGCCGACGCGCCCGCCCTTCGTGAGCGACTTTTACTCTTCCTTCCTTCCACCATCCCGCGCTGAGCTCGTCGTGTAGCTGACTTGCCTCTGATGCACCCTTTTATCTTGTTTTTGCTCTATGCCCTTTTTGCGCCCTCGTTGGGTGCGCAATCTGGATACGACCAAACGTAAGCCAGCTTCACCGTTGACGACTCCCTCCAACGAACTTGATCTGACTTGGTGCTCTCCCGCTCTATGCTGTATCGATCTCATTTCCATACTGGCTCCTTGTGATGTCCTTCAAAATGTCACAGAGGGGGTCTTGTCGTTGAGGTTCGTGTGATGAAGTTGAGGGCTTGATCAAGAGCTGACCGTACGACCATACTTTAGGATGATAACCCGTGCACGATCGCTGCGAAAGCAGTCAAAGCTCTCGATGGTACGCTGTGTTTATAAACAGACCGAGCAAATAGTCTCTCACCTCAGGTCAGGACCACACGCCACGTTGTATTCCTTTCTGAACGTCGACGGCCAAGCGAACCTGGAAGAGATCAAGCAGGCTTACCGTAATATTTCCAGAACGCAGCAGTATGTATACAATCTGGCGAAGCCATCTTTTACTGACGCCTGTGCGAAGCCCTGACAAGGTGCGCGGAGACGTCGCAGCCGCAACGAAGCGCTACGCCTTGGTGAATGACGTCTACGCCTTGCTGAAGGACGAAAAACAACGCGAGAAGTCAGTCACATGTAGCCTCGGCGATATTTCACACTCACGCGAAGCTCAGGTGCGACAAGGTGATCCCCAAGGCTCTGGTTATCCCGCAGGCTGCGCCGCAGAAGGTGAATGAACGAGCTCAACGCAGACTGCATGATACTTACCACGCTGTCCCCCTAAGAACATATTGTGGCTGCTGGGCTTGTGGGTCGTCTGCCCGCTCATTTGGCACCTCTTTGTGTCCAATAGAGTACCGCGGTTCGGTCGAACCCAGCCTGAACTTTATGCCATCGAGGCTCCTGTTCATATCATGGTTGCCGCTGTGAACAAGCCTGGCAGTCGGTTAAAAGCCGACGCTCATGTCCAGGTACGCCTCCGTTGTACGCCTTGGTGCGAACCTGTGTACTAATGATGCGCATCAGGATATAAACGAGGAAACGGCTGGATGACGTCCGTTCTCTCAGCCCTTCCAACATCTGTAGTGGCACACGTATACCCCCGGAAGAGCCGCGTATGTTTCCTTGACTAGCACGTTTGATATAGCAGATATCCTGGTTCTTCCCCACATGATGAAAGTACCGCACGCTCATTGGTACAGCTACGTACCTTCTGGCAGCCTCCGAATTGCACGTGCCGTCTGCCGGCGACCGCTCCTCCAATTCAACCCTTATGAACGGCTCCTTTGACCGGTGCTCTGGGTGCTACTTGCAGTCGAATGCGAGACGCACCGAGTGGTAGGGTATCTGTTCGAAGGTGGCGACTGTGACTAGGCCTTTGAACCCGCTAGCGCCAACGCCGGTTTTTGCAGAGGGCCTCGTAATTCTGATGGCAGCATGTATCTGCTCTGTGAACACGTGAACATTTGGAATTATGGCCGAATGCGAAAAGCTGTGGACGGACAAGGGTGGAGGCAAGGTACAGAGGTTGCCGCTTAATTAGTAACTCGGCACCCGCGCCATGACTAGTATGACTCGTTGAACGTTGACGTTGAGCGCGCAGCAGCGCGCTAACAACGATGACGGCGGCTGGCTGGGCGACGCAATACTAGCATTGTCTCCACGACCTTGTCCAGCCCTACGCTCGCTGCGACGAATAGCGGACCGACATGCGGTAGCCTCTAACGACGTCGGAGCGACGAGGCCCGTCCCGATATAGGGACATTCCTATTCCGGCGCGCTTCTCCCAGTACGACATCCAACGTCAGTTCTCCATATCCCTCCCTGGCTGCAGGCCCCGACTCTCGTTCCTCTTGCCTCTCACCTCCATCTTCTTATATCTCAAGCTGACATGGAACCTCTCACGCTACTCATTGGGGGCGTCCTTTCCGCGCTCGTGTTCGACTGGATGATGCCTGGAGAAGAGCGCGTGAAATATTTCGACGCATTCATGCGAAAACTCAAGGCTACGCTTACTTCTACGCCGAGGATGAGAGGCAAGGGCTGTTTTGCTCCAGAAAGCGAGTACCCCGATGAAATGGTTTGTCTTGAGTATGTTCCCCGCTGCCTTGTTCCCTTCTAGTCCTGGTTTATTCACGTTTGAACAGATCTGTGCCCGCCCCCGACCCCGTTCCGTGGTCACACACGCGGATCACAAGGCCATGGCACCTCGAACCTGACAACTGGTCAGTCGAACCTGTCGATCCAAAGACCGCCGATGCAGCGACCACGACAATCCCGGTCCAATCAGCGGCAACCTCTACGAGCGACGCCGCGCCAGCACCTGGGAACGACACCGCGACAGTCTCTGCAAGCGAAGTCGGCTCGGTCTCTCTGAACGGTACCGCTTCGACTACGTGAGTTTGTGTCAACGTTATCCCCCCTATGTCACCTGACGGGACGCATATTCGCTCAGCTCGTCGGCGCCATCGGACGCGACCATGACTATCGTGTCTGCAGTTCTCTCGGGCTCTGGCCTTAGTACGGCCCTCGAGGCATCCAGCATAACAAGGTGCGCTGTTATACTTGCTACGTCGACGCACCCGCTCATCGGACTGGCTATACAGCCCTCTTCCGTCAGATACACGGACGTCGCCGGCATACGTCCACTCAGTTCCCCGTTCTCCACGCTCTCAGCCGCCGCTAATTGGTCCTTCGACGCCTGATGACACCCCACGGCCCCCCCTGCTTAGCCCGGATGCCTTTCGATACATCCTCTTCTGCGTCGTTACTGCCATCATCATCCAGGGCTGGCAATCCTTTGCCGCGCAGTGGGCCATGACGCAACCCCGAACCCCGGTCGATGTCCTTGCCCTGCTCTGCGGCATCAGCCCTAGCCGCAGACCCCGCTCGACCTCGGCATCTTTGCTCAATCGTCAACGCGCAGGCGCCCTGGGGCGCGCACCGGCCGCGTTTTTCAGCCAATTCTACCTTCGACCAGAGCCCCTGCACAGCGAGAAGGACCAGGTCGCCCCGACGACCGACGACATAATCAATGGCATCGGCTTCATGTTCCCGACCTCGATGCCAACCGTGGAAGAGATCGGCGTATACCTCGAAAACGTTTGCATCGATACCCCGGACCTACAGAAAGCGGGCCTCCTGGCTTTTCCTGAACTATGCCCTTCGAATAGCGGCGACGCACTCGAGATGATCAACCTCCCCGGCATCAACCTTGGCGAGAGCCTGCTCTACACCGCCTTCGAGCGCACTTCCAGCAGCTGCAAGGAGGCAGCCGAGAACTAAGACGCGGTTCACGCTGTGTTCAAGCGAATAATCGCTTGTACCACGCTCTCGTTCCCCTGTCTCTGCCCTCGTCATCATCTGTCGCCTCGGTCTCTCAGCCTGGACAGCAAGAAGGTCTACTCTTGTACTACTTGGAATCTAGACCTCGCGCTCTTCTCTGCTTCTCCGAACCAACGCCTTCTCGTCCCACCGCACCTCTGCATGATTTGGACTGTTTTCCAGCTCTGGCCTCAGGACTTAGGACTCGCACGCAGGATTGATTGTATTGGTTTCTTGTTCTCCCCTGTAGCGATACACTTTCCGGATATGACATGAAGCTCTGTAGCGAATAAGTAGAGTAGCTAGCCCCAGCGAAGCCGGTTAATAGTATCCTTTGGTCTAACGTGTAGCTCCCGACGCAAGATGGCTGTAAGTCTGAGCCTTGTCAAATACTTGGTCGAATATCCAAGTCTGGACACAACCCCTGCCTATGCATCCCCTGCACCGGCGCACGCCCCGAAGGCGGCGATGCGAGCATTCTTCATGTGGCGTGCGCACTCAGTACTCGTGCCAGTGGCGGAGTCGCAGTCCGTATTCACGCTCCTAATCCCTGCATGCATTGGGCTATGGAGGATTACGCAGATCTACGTGCTATACCGAAGCGCTGTACATCTACCTCGAGATGATATGGTGCCTACGGGAATCGGAGAGCGTGACAATGCTCCTCATCATTAGCTGTCGCCAGCCTCACGCCTAGAGTGCCGCTGACCTGGATGTGGCGCACGTCCTGAACGGCGATGCATTTGCAGACCTTTGAGGCATGTAATGCGAGTGTTTCAGAAGATAGCCATCGCCTTCCTGAGGCCCCGGCCATTCTACGTCGCCACGCGATTACTGTAGGAGAGACCAGACAGGCACCATAGGACGATCAGTATCAGACAGAGGACGTTACCCAAAACTATGAAGATGTTGACAGGAGCACATGCATCTGACCCGGAGCCGGAGACTCTGGCGCCTGGGCGACGTCTCCCTGGTGCTCCCAAGAGCCACAATGTGCACGTCGCAGGCCCGCAGCCATTTCGTGGACAAACTCGATACGAGCAGTTACCAAGCGCCGTACGCGTACCGCTGCAGCCTCAGACTATTGGCCCCTCCACGTCCTGACCTCTCTCTGGAAGATATATGCGTCAGACGTGTGGGATCGTGGTGATCAGTGTAGCGGCGTACCCGACGCGCGTGTAGCACGCCACCATGTCCTACAATGCACTCTGCTGAATCTCCATATCTCTGTCCCGCTTTTCGCTCAGCAAGCCTGTTGATCATGTCCGGCCCGCGCGAATCATGGGCTGCCGCGAGTACGAAGATGTGGAAGCCTGGACGGCGCGCAGTGGCGAAGCACTGCTACGCGAGTGTAAGCTTCCGCGCATACATCGATTGTCGTCGGTGCTCACCGCATCAAATATGACACGGGTCACGGTCAGGCATGCCCTGCAGAGGCCCACTTGTGACCGCCCGAGGGCACTCGTGGCCTTCCCAGCTTGGTGCCAGCGTCTGGTCGGGCGATGATATATGCGGCACGGATCTATCCAGGGGAAGAAATTCGTATATAAGGAGGCCTACAAGAGCGCATGAGCAAGCGATAGGCGGCGCAGAGAAGAATATCCTTCCATACCGTTCCTGGGACGGCTGGGACGGGAATTACACCATCAGCTTGCAGATAGCTGGTTTGTGACCGACGAGATTAGAGGAGAGTAGAGATTTAGACGGGCATGGGTGAAGTGGATGAAGCTGAAGGTCGTTTTCGACGCGGAGCGAAAGCCCGATGGGCGAGGACAAGTCAACGCGTCTAATTAACCTCGAGCGCACGGCGCTCACCCGCATGCCGCATACACCGCAAGCCTCGACGCAACGCGGCAGTCTTCTTGGATCTCTCACAAGAGCGGGCCACATAGACATAGATGGTGCGACACTAATGGATCACATTTGCCAGCCAAGTATATATGACATAGAGTACGGACTAGACAGTACAAGGATACTACGCTGCCCCAAACTGTACACTAGGTCACGGTCGA
>BPQB01000158.1:0-31813 GCA_019973155.2 Phanerochaete sordida | reverse complement strand
GGGGATGGATACAATAGGTCCGTCGCGCAAGATGCGTGTATATCCTGGCGCGACGGCGGCGCGCTCATCGCCGGGTGCGCGAGTGCAGCTTTTAGCCCTTTAGGCCTAAGCATTCGTCGGCGACGCATGAGCGGCGGGTTCAAACTAGTATTGAAGAAGCTTACTGTCGAAGGCGCAGGGCCGGGCGGTGGAACGCCGGCAAAGGCAGCGGGCGGCGGCACCGGGAGGCCCGGTGGAGCAGCCAGCTGAGCCGTAGCCGTCGCGCTATGCGAGCTGCTGGCAGCTTCAAGGGACGACGTCACGCTAAACGAGATGGCGGCCTCGTCCTGCTCAGCGTTGCGCAGCTCCTGGCGCCGTTGTTGAATCTCCTCCGCAATCTCCCTGGTGCGCGCAAGGTTGCGCTGCTTGAGGTCGTCGGGTATGTTCTGGAGTAGCATCATCTCGGCTTGGTGGCATTCCTGGCGAAGATCAGCGATGTCTTGCCGAATGCGCGTGACACGCGAGGTCGTGTTCTGCATCGCGAAGAGCGTGTGAAGGCTATGAGACTGTGAGTCGATGCGACTGCCGAGCGCGAGGACGGCGTTATTTGTCTGCTGTACGGCGGAGTAAACGGTGGTCAGGGCCTCGAGGCCGCTGCGGCGTACGTCCGCAGCTTCGCGGCTACTCATCGATCCGTCCGATGTGTTCGAGTTGACGAAGAGGCCCTGGCTGTTGAGGCCGTATAGCAGGCCCGGGACCACCCCCGAGACGCGGACGTACTTTCCCGCAGCGTCATCCGTCAGCCACCGTGCCAGGTGCTTCTCCCCGTTTGCAGCGTTAAGCGTGTCCTCCCAAGTCGTTAAGACCGCTGTGTAGACCTCTCCATTGAGCTCCATCCGGCTGTGTGCAATCGGATCCTGGCCGTCGGTTCGGGAGCAGCGCGCGCGCACCCATCGGTCGAGTGTTGTCTTTGCGCCGTACCAGTCCCGGCACCCGAGGATAGCGATTTCGAAGCCGTACAGGGGTGTGATAAGCCGGGGGCGGCTCGGGTAGTGCATGTGATGTTCGATGACAGGGGGTGAAGCGACAACGGCCTCGACGTCGGCAGGGCGGACTAGGTCGTAAGTGACCCTCCAAGACCCAGTGGGACGCGAGGCGTATCGGGAAAGGACGGCGATGTTGCGGGACGCGAAGTGAGCGTCGAGTTTGGGCATGGTCTCCTTGGCATGCTGCTCGCTGTTCATCGCGAAGGTCATGCGGCGTGAGCGGTCGACGTTCTGGTTGGCTCGCCAGGAGATCGTTAAGGACGGTTCAGCTTGGAGAAGGCCGTTCCGGAGTTCCTGAAGGATGTCGGGGCGCGGGATAGGGACACGATCCGGGTCGAGCGCGAGGTAGGCATAGTCCAAGCAATTTCTCGTGTCTGCCTGACGTACCACCAAAGACCCAAAGATAGCCTCACGCCAAGGCCCAGGCTCCATCAGGTCCTTTGTCTTGACCAGGAGGCGTCGAAGGTGGTCCGCAGCGGACTGCGGGGAGGTGCGATCTAGCCCGTATACTGTGAGTTGAAATCCGTCTTGCGGGCCCACCGGCTGCTCGTCTTGAGTGACAGGAGAGCCCGTCCTCTCAATACCGGTGAGCGTCGGTCTGTTCGGCGGCGGGGGGAGGTTGGGAGGCATTGTTGGTCGATAGGGGTTCAGTCGGATCGAGTGTCAGAGGCTTAGGCGAGTATAATGTGGATTTTAGATGCGTGTAGGATACAGATTAGAAGTGCATAGCGTAGAGAGGCTGTCGCTGTGGCTGTCGCTGTGGCGAGAACGAGGTCGGCGGCGGTGGTGGTGGTGGTGGTGGTGGTGACCGAAGCAGGTTGTGGCGTTGAGCGTTCAATTCATGCTCAAGTCTTTCCACCGCACATGGCATATCTTGCTCGTGATTCCCCTCCTTTGATGATGTTCGGTGCAGGTCGCAATGCATATTTGTGGCTTTGGGGAGAAGACAAAAAAATTGCGTGAAGAAAGAAAATATCATTTTTCGTGAAGATAATGCATTAAGGGGGAATCGAACCCCCGGCGGGTCGATGGCAACGACCCAGGTTACCACTACCCCATTAATGCTTGATAACGTCCGGCGAACTGAGCCACCTGAGCTACTGACACTACAAACACCGAAGTGCTCCGTCGAAAGGCAGAACACAGCAAAATAAAAGTAGAGCATCGATAAATACGGCATGCACTGAACGATTGAACGCGTCCCGCAGGCTACTCGGCGCCTCTGTAGATACACCAGGACCGTGCAACACCGCCCACGCCTACTCGTTCTTCGGCTGCAGCATCGGTATTTGCCCCTTGGCCTCGAACGCGCGGAAGAGGTTGCCCGCATACAGCGGTGGCAGCGTGTCGACGGCGACGCGGAGGTTGTGCTCCGCGAGCTGCGCGCAGGTAGCGCTGTAGCCCTTGTCGCGTCCGATGTACTCGGCGAGGAAGTTCGGGTCCGCCTTGCACTGCAGAACGCGCGTGCGCGTACTTGCATCGGCCGGGTCGTCGAGCACGGTGATGAAGGGCATCAGCGGCAGGCCGTCGGGCCCAGTCTTGCCCACGAACTTAGTCATGTCGGGAAGGATCTCGACGATACGCTCTTGAGTGTAGATTTCGATACGGCTGACCTGTGAGGGAACGGTTTCAACACGCGATGGAGGCATGCTATAGCGGAAGACGCACAATAAAGTCGCGCAGCTTGTCAGTATGTGGCTTGGGGTTCGGATGCGTCCATATTGCCGTGCTAGCCAGGTGCAGCGCCGACCGTTTAGCAACTCTGAGTTGAATGTGAAGAATACAGCAACTCACCAATGTGTAGTTACCCGCTCGGGATAGTTCGCGAGGTCGAGCGACACCAGTGCATATTCCGTGAGTGCATGACGCCATGCATCCATCCACTTGCTGAACCGCTTGCCCAAGTCGAGCACACGGCGCGCCTCGGTGTCCTGCGCGGGCTCCTTCAGCCGTCGGCCCTCCGCGTCGAGCGCGTCCACTGGCGCTGTGAGCCCGTGGTGCGGAATGCAGCTGTTCTTGTGCGTCAGCTTCCAGTGCTCGCGCTGACACTCTGCCGACTGTGCTGGAGTGAGCTTCACACTGGCATTGAGGGGTCTTGCGAGGCGATAGGAGCACATACGCAGTAGATGGTGATCCTGCGCGGAACGGGTCAGTCTTCCAATTGTCCTCCTCTAACGCGGTCTATATGTCGCCTGGTCTGTCCCGCAGACCGCATATAGCCAGCCTTGCACTCACCGGCAACGCGCACAGCGTTTCATGTGCTGTCCTTGCGGCAGCTCGTCAGCCATAGCGCCGCAACTAAAGCAGGATGCCAGTGATCTTGCGTCCATTGAGATGTGGAAGGTTGACGTATGTAGCGTGTGGTCGAGGTAAAGGAGAGGGTTAAAGCGAATCCAAAAGCGAATCCCAACCAAAGACGCGAAATAAATGGGCGCCTATACGGAACGCGTCGCGCGATCTCGCTGAACCCTGCGGTGTGTAGGACCCTGTCCCGGCTTAACGTGATTCGGACTGAGCGGGTTGTATGAAGACGGCCCGGAATTCCAATATTATTTTTAAGTTCCAGAGAAAAGTGCAGGAGGGTTGCAGGTAGTGGGACAAGGCTGGACCTCGCTGAATCGAAAGATGAAAGCAGGATCCTTATGAATCTCGCTCACTCTTCCTCCTCCTCATCCTCCTCATCCTCTTCACCCTCCATGTCAAACACCTGCAGCGTCGTACCACCTTCGCCGAGCACGCACGCCACGCGGCGCCCGGCCCTGCCATTGACGCTCAACGCGACCACGCCCTCCGCACACCCTGCCAAAGTGCGCGACTGCTCGACCTTGAGCGGGGGCGCCGGCATCTGTCAGCGATGGTTAGCTCCCTTTTCCATCTCGTGTGCTCGAATACACACCTCGCCCTTCCGCACGCGGAGCACAACACGGTCCACGAGACCTTCGCGCGTCACGACCGCGCGCGCATCGACCTCACGCATCTCAACGTCAAGGCTAACCAGCGCAAGTGTTGCGGCGCCGTCCGCGCGGAAGGCCGCCACCATGTGATCGTCGTCGAAGTACGCCGCGTCGAGCAGCTCAACGGGCGCCGGGGCGCCACCGCCGTCAATCTCGCACGCCATGACGGCGCACGCGACCGTCGGGGTAAACTTCGCGGCGTAGGCAGTCTTGAAGAGACACACTACGGTGGGTATGTTAGCGAGTGTCTCGTTGAAGGGAATGCAGACGTACGGTAGCCGACGTCGGTGTCGGTCGCGGGGACGTACGCTGCCCAGAGTTGTTGCAGGCGGCTCGTGCCCTCCCCGCCTACTCGCCGCGTCCGTTCGCGGAACCACTGCGGCCTGTGAGCAGCGTCCGTCTGCTCTTTCGCGTGCGGCGCAGGCGCCAGCCCCGCATCGCGCAGGACGGCGCCGCTCGCGTCCTGGAAAATTGCGCTGCAGCGCTGCGCGAGGTCGGTGGTGAGTGCGTCGAGATTGCGGTCAAGCGATGACAGGTCTGGTGGCAGCGTGTCCTGCACATTATGCAACATGTTATTGGTACGAATCCAAGTGTAGCAAGGAGAAGCGTACCGGAGGCCACGCGAGCCCATTCCGCCCCTCTGCAAGCTTCTCCCTCGCCTTCCGGAGCGCATCGCTAAGGCACGCCTTCTTTCCGGCGTTTTCGTCCAATGGCGCGTCGCGCACTTCGCCACTCTTCTCCTCCTTCACCGACTCTGGTACTGGGAAGCCCAGCACAGGATCCGGACGCACGGGCAGGTCGCGCAAGGTCACGCCGAAGCCGGGCGTGAGTGCGAAGCGCGGCACAGGCCCGACGAACCAGCGGTCGACGGCACTCGCGACGAGCCCGCGCTCGAGGTACGCCGCGACGTCAAGCACGTCGTGCTTGGGCGGTGGCGGCGTGTATGTGTCGTTGTGCAGGTTCGTCGCGCGGCTGCTCTCTGCGCTGGGTCAGCACCTGGTGTGAGGAAATGGGACGAGGCGCACCATATTTGACCCAGGCCATAAACTCGCGGAAACGCCGCAACTCGAGTCGGGCCGTCGACGCGAGCCATGTCGCGCAGATGATGCCGCGCGCGGCGAGATCCAATGCAATGTTGACCTCTTCGAGGCTCATTCGGCAATGCCGGTACTGGGGCCTGCGTACAGGGCGCACATAGTCAGCGAAAAGTTGGCGAGCACACTTCGTTTTGAGACACCTACAGCTGCGCCCACCCCTGCACTTCCTGTAATAGTATATGTATGCGCTGGAATGCCGGTACAACACGTCGCTGCGCGTAATCTCGGAATTTGAACAGCGCATCCACAACAGTGTTCTCCCATTTTTGCAGCCCCTGAGCATGATGCATCGTGTCAACAGAGTTGAACGGTTAAGCAAACGGACGGCACACACCCGTTCCGACATTTGTTCGCCGCTCCCGAGGTAATCGCTCACACTCTCGCTCGTTCTCCCAGTAGCGAGGAGCGCGGTGAGATCCAGTAAGGCATTTGGCTCCTCGACTGTTCAAGCCCGAGTCAGAATCGTCGAGCGCATATATACTCGTCGCACTCACCGCCAAACTGCGTGCGCTGGCGCTGCTCGAGGCCGTGCACCCAGGCCTGACCGACCGCCCGCGCGCCGGGGCTCGCGGATGTGCCAAACCACGCATCACGGAGTTCCTTCACGACGCGGAGCGTGTACCACACGAGCGCGCGCGTGCTCGACGCGGTCTGCGCGACGCGCCTCGGGGCCGGTGTCAGTAACGCGGGTAGCGTAATCAGCGAAGGGTGCAGCGCCGTCGCGGGTGCGAGCGCCGCATGCCCGAGGTATGTCGCGTTGTCGAGCTTGTGCAGCGAGGCGATGGCGCACGGGAGTGGCATTACACCGAGCGGATAGCTGCCGTCGAGCCATGCGTGCAGCTGACATGACGGAGGGGACAATGCACCCAATGCACTGGGCAAGACGACAATGACGAAGAGGATGCTGTTCACGTTGCTGTCATCCACCTCGTCGAGCTCCTCGCCGGGCCGTTTGTTGTTCTTGGAGGCGGATGCTCGGGGCTGTATAGATGCTAGCAGGGGTTCCGGAGGGAGCGTAGGCCAGGAAGAGATGCTCGCTGGGAGAGAATCTGAAGCGGCTACCGCCGTTCGTGTGCGGGAGAACGCAAAGAGGTCCGCAGACCTGCGAGAGAAAGCAGTCAACACATGCATTGGTGCAAGGAGTGAAGTCACGCACGAGAGACGGTCAGACTCGTCAGGCAGTGCGTCGAGAAGGGGCTGTGTCTTCAAGATGGAATGCGCGGAGCCTGTCTGCAGCTTCGTCACGCTGGAAGTCCGAGAACGGGCACGGGCAGACTCACGATAATATTCTGACGTTTGAAGATGTCAGGAATCCCAGGTTTGGAATCTTGGCGGTGCTCTTTGTACCACCATACATGTGTCAGCTTCGGAGGCGACTCAGAAACAATCCTTGGTATGCTGAGCTTCCTCTCTTCGCGGCCGTCTTGAATTGAATGCAGGGTGACGAGAGGCGGATGGTGAGCCACAGCTATATGCAGATCTACGAGGCCACCACTGAGTTTAGTTCAGACAATAATTCCGCAGGTCGTAACGTAAGAAAGGACTGACTGTCTGGACTCCATGAGATATCCACTATCCTGCTCTCCGTCGAGCCCTCTGTAGCGTCAGGATGCACATCCACCTCCCATATCTTCGAACCCTGCATCTTCCAAAGGCTGAGCCTGTCCTTTCCCGCAATATTTGTTATGAGAGCTAACAGGTCTTTGTCTGGGCACCATGACGAGGGTAGAACGCGTGCCTCAGTGGGGAAGAAGGTGTTTGCGATAGAGGCGAATGCTTGCGATGGCGACATAGCTCACTGCTACGCGGAATCGACGGTCTAGCGCGATTTTTTATAGTTGAGAGCTGTTTGGTAACACCTTGTTAACGTCGAGGGCGCGGTGAAGAAGAAACGCGTGAAGATGGGAGGAGAGCAGGGTGGTGGCTAATTGCAAACGCGCCTCGCGATCCAGTCTCGTGCCTCTCGTGCCCCGACCTTTCCCCAAATATGGGAACAGTCGGGAATTCAGCGCTCCGCTGAAGCAGGCGCCCGCGTTGTCTCTTCGTCTTGGCCGCCATGTTCACCGCCTGAGATTAAGGCATACACGACGACGAAGAGTGAATACAGCGTGTATATTTGTGAGCCTTTTCTCGACATATTCGCTCTATCTTCGTGGGACCTTACGCAATATTAATCCCAATAGATTCTTGGCCGATGTGCCACACTGGCCCACCTCTAGACTACTATTCTCAATCACACAAATAGTCCCTTTCACCGATCCTGCGACGGTTGCGAACGATCCTGTTGCGCTATCAGCAGGAAATTTCGGCCTGGTGGTGCCGTCAATAGTGCCTTAGCTTGGGCAGCACAATGGGAAGACGCTCAGTAAACTTCATCGTCACAAGAGTACCCTACTGAATCGGAGTGAGGGGTCAAGCTGAGGGCACCCCAAGCCGCAATAGAAACACGCTACGGTGATGCACCGGCTTCTAAGTCGATCTTAACCCGACCTACATGGGCTGTGCGAGTCTGCGATTGCCGTGACCGAAGCGTACTAGCTCTACCGAACACCACGGATGCTTACCTTGAAGCCTATGTCTGCGTACATTCCCTGACACGCGGCTGTTCGAAGGGGGTGAGTTCTTTCGAATGTCATTGGTCTGTTCAGTGCACTCATTAACTCCGCTAGGTTCTGTCGGGCAGCTCAGCTTTACTGTGCATGAGTTTGGCACTGCGGCAGTACGTTAACCTTGCAGTTTTATCGAGACGTACTAGCCCTGCCCTTGCGGCCCCTGTGGCACGAGCTCCGTAGCGAATACCAGTGCAACGGTGCCTGGATGATCGTCGCTCCGGGTGTCGACGGAGCTGTATGCCCAAGATCGCAGATTCGCGCCTCTCCTCTGCTGCGTGTCCAGACGCACACTGGAGGGTTCACAACCCCGGAATTTCGCCCGACCGGTCGGCGATTTTTGCAAATTCGCCCGGAAAGCAGGCTACACAGGGTGAAAACGGACAACGGTGTATTTTACATGGAGCCGCCCTAATTTAGCAATACATGGCGAATCTCGCGCGAAGTCGTCGCCAGCTGTCCTCGACAGGCTAATCTTGCCGGTCAGGTTCACCAGGTTGAGGGCTACGGTCGATAATCGCCCACGTCGCGCAGCCCACTGTGGGAAGCTTTGCGCGCCCGACTACGCACTGCACACACGAGACGTCGAACACCTGCCACGTCCCCATCTTCTGGTACAGTCGAAAACCCGGCGGACCGTCGAAGTCGTTGCACGAATGGATATCGGCAAGCATGAGCGTCCTGGGCTGCGGGTCAGATGAAGTCGAGTCCATGAACGCCGGGTGATCGGGTAGGTGCAGAACGACGAGGTGCTCGAGGAGGCCGTAGTGTGTGACGCGCTCGTACTCCTCGCGCGCGTGTCGACGACGGGCATTACGGTCGACGTAGACTTCATACTACGTCGAAAGATGAGCTGTAACTCCCGCCAATCACGCAATTTGGCACGACTTACCCGTACCCAGGTGGCCTCGCGGCGGTCTTCGGTTGCCGGAATCATGGCGTCGGCGCTGATCGTATCGCCTTCGTCCGTCTGCCGCAGCTTGCCGTAAAGCTCGACGGCGTCACTATTGGCGAAGCGGCGCGCGTGAACGAGCCCGCAGCCGAAGCGTGTATTCAGGTGGACGGCGATGCGTCGCAGGAGCTGCGCGTCCACGACGGCGCCACGCGGAAGTCGCGGCGGCAGGAACACGACGTCGGGATCTGCGAGAAAGGATGAGTATGACTTATGCTATCATCGGCCCAATTGGACTTACACGAGATAGGCAGGCTATACTGGCCGCGGACGGTGTAGCTGCGTGGTCGCTTGAGCGCAAGGAGGTCCGTGATGTGATATAGGAGCCCGAGCTGGGCGAGCCGAGCCGATTTCGTCACGTAGACGTCGATACTGCTGTACGGGAACCGGCGGTTTTTGATGTGCCGCTGGAGGAGGCCGCAGTAACGCTCCATGGGGAATGCCCAGTAGGTCCACACAGGCCCGCTCAGCTCGATGCTATCTGCGACATGCAGCAGCGCGTGCAGTGTGAGGACGCAGGTGCTGAGACGTTCGGGGTTGTACTGGTAGTAGTACCTTGATGACCATTAGCGGCGTTCTGGTGAGGGAAGCACGGAAGGGCGCGCGTACGTTTCGAATTTCCGAACCCAGTCGCTGAACCCGGATCGCAGCTGAGAGATCTCGTCCGCGGTGTTCCCGAACTGCAGGCAGATGTTGAGTAACCGGACGAGCTCGAGGAAGTGGTCGTAGTATTTCTGATGCCGAAATTTGCCCTTCAGCAGCGCGGGTGCGAGGTGGAGGGTCCAGAACGACCACATGTCGGCAGTGTACTGCTTGCGCTGCGCGGGATCCGAGATGTCGCCCAGCCGCGGTCCAAACGCTGACGGGATCGTGTTGCTCGCTGCTGCGGTTGCTTTCCCGATGTTCGCCCAGCCGTCCCGGTGTAGCTCGTACGGTTCACGCCCCTCATCGAGACCCTTGTAGTCGCCTACCCAGAGGGAAACAAGGTTAGGCATGACATTCTCCCACAGCTCATGCATAAAATCATAGGGAAATGATAACGGAAATGAGAGCGAGCTGAGACAACTTAGCACAGGGACTCCCTTGATGCCACACTCCTTCGCTAGCTCGTTCGCTGCTGCATTTGTTGCGGCCCGTTCGACCTCGCGAGCTTGCGCAAGAAACTCGTCGTGTGTTCGAAGTGGCAGGTCGAGCGGGTCGTACCGAGCCCGCAAAGCAGGGTTCGCAGCGGTGCTGGGGTGGCGCGAGCGGTCTAGAGGGACATAGTGGGTGTAGTTCGTGCCGTCTGGGATCTGGACGCCACGGATCTTGCACATGCGGCAGGGGCAGCGGCCGTTGTGTCCCTTCATGCGCAGCACCATGGAAAGCGCAGGGATGTCTCCCGCAGCGAGGATGAGATGTGCATGGAGGCGGAAGAGGGACTTGTCGAGGGCGTGGTAGGTGGGCGTGCCATGCGCGAGCTGCAGCATCTCTTCGGCGAGAACCCATAGGAAAGAGTCGATGTCCTGCGGCTTGTGCGGTCCGGGAACGACGCCGAGGCAGAGAATGTTGTCCTTCTTGAAGCGTTCCTGAGGCGGCAGGTTGTAGTTGTAGACGATAAGTGGCCAGCACGTCTGAGAGCGGCGTTTGAATGGAGCGAAGCCATCGGTGGAGAGGCCGAGTGCAAGGTCGTGGTTGTGGGAGAAGTGAGCGTGAGGTTGTGGCTTATCGTTGATGATGACGGGCGAGTCGCAAAGCGCACGGTAGTGATGGCCATCAAAAACGTCCTCGACCTTGCTTGGACAGTAACACCTCCCTGCGACTCCTCGTCCCGACACCTTTCGCAGCCGCTCACACTCGGGCCCAGGGACACGATGCTTTGGCGGCGACTGCGCAAAGTGTGAGCGATACTCCAGCTTCTTCGCCATCTGCGGGTCCCGGTACATCGCACGAAGTCGGGGAATCAAAGGTATGTAGGTGAACGTCTTCCGTGGACGTCCTTGACCGTTGTAACGCGATGTGCCGCAGTACAGGCATTGCTGCAAGTCTGCGTAGGGTCCGACGTAGCACATGCAAGACTTCGGGCAGCAGTGGTATAGACGGGGATCGAAGCCGGAAAGGAACGCCGCTCGGGAGTCGACTTGGGCAGCAGAGTTGTCGGGAATGGCGTCGAATACAAGTGGGAGCGTCTCGAAGTCGCCGTCAGACACATTGTTGCGAACGCGGTACGCAAAGGAGCGCAAGATTTGCAGATCTTGGGGGCTCAATTCGTGAGCTGCAGACGCTGCGTGAGCACTTCGCGGTCATGCAGAGGCAGCAATACTGACCGATATCCGCCAGCTCTTGCTCGAACCTCTCGCCGAGTCTCTCATACTCCGCCAGGCCGTCCTCGTCTATCATATCCATCTCTTCAGCCGGCTCCTCCCGCCTTGCGCCCTCTTCCCCATCACCTCCCAAGGGGTCCTCATCCTCATCCTCATCATCGTCCTCAACAGTTGCAGGTCGCCCACGCAGCGCGTACATCCTTCTCAGCGCGTCACCAACATCCTGAGTGAGGTATTAGCAAGCAGAAATGCTCGTGAAGACGTGCGCGGCTCACCTCTGCCTCACCGTCGCTATCAGTACCTTGTGCGGCAGGCTCGGCGCCATGCTCGAAAGCATGTACATCAGCCCCGTTGGCCTCTTCCGGCGCATGCAGAGGTTCAGCAAGTATGTGGTCGCCAGTAGGAGGCAGGGGAAGGAGCGGAAGATCTTCGTTGTGGATGTACGGCTGCCCATTAGCAAGGGCGCGGATTTGGTTGCGGTACGTCAACGCGGTCGCTTTCAGTAGTGGTGCTGATGGCTCTTGAAGCGACTTCGTGTGCCGCCACTCCGTGCTACGAGATACAAGTTTGCCGCAGCAAGCACACCTGACCTTTGTACCATCGTCGGAAGCCATGGAGAACGCTGAGAAAGGTGTCTGCTAGCGTAGCGTGCGCCGTGTAGGGAATCGTGAAGGTCGGCAAGGCAGGTGTTGGGCACGGCGGGCACACGGTTGGCCTCTGGACCTCTGCGGCGGTCAGATGCGACGCTCACGGGGTCCGGCGGTGTGTTTCACTCGAGGTGACGTACGCCACGTTCGACGTCATCTTACGCAGCGAAATTCCGCCACAAACGCGAAAATTACCGCCACCGGAGGACGCGTTCCCCCGTGGTCTTGTTGAACGCGAATCAACAAGATCACGGGACCGTTGTCTCGCAGCGTATATGTACGCGCACGCCCGCTGTCGTCTGCCCTCATCGCAGCACCTCCACTGCGTTCCCCCCGAGCTCACTCTCTACCCACCCTCCTCTTCCATGGCGCCCATCCGCAACTCCCGCTCGAAGGCCAAGACCGGCAAGGGCAAGGGCAAAGCCCGACAAACCCGTGACGACGCCAGCGACATTGACAGCGGGCACGCCACTCCTTCTACCCCCACGTCGCCGCGACCTCAGCCCAGCGCGTTCGAGGCGATGCTTCTTCAAGAGTTGAGGCGCATGCAGGGTATGCCTCGCTTTGCTGACGATCATGCGTACTAATACCCTTTCCAGAACGCCTCGACCGCGCCGAAACCTCTACGCCTCAAGCCTTCATGGCTACTCCCGTCGCGGGCCCCTCCGGCACTCAACGCGACGCCTCTCCGGGCCCCTCTGGTACGTCTTACGATACCTCGGACGCTGCCCGCACTCAACAGGCTGTTCCCGCTGCCACAGGGTTCTCGGGCGCTCAACACGCCGCCGTCGCCGCCGACACCTCGACCAACATTGAGGAGGCTTCGGACACCCAGCAGACCACCGCCGCGCAGCTCGACCGCACTCAACGCAACACCGCCGCCGTCCCTCTCGGCGCCGAACAGTCTGCCGCCGGCATCATCGCTTCCGCCGCCGCCCCCGCCGCTTCTGCTCAGTCGGCTGCCGCCCCCGCCCCCGCCGCCGATGAACCTTCGGGTGCCGAGCAGTGCCCTGGGCTCGCGCAAGACGCTGCTGCGGGGAGCGTCCCCAAGCCGAAGGGCACAGCTGGAGGAGGCAAGAAAGGCTTCCATCTCCAAGAGGAGATGGGCCTCGAGGGCTCTCTCGACGGTGACCGGATGTATAATATGATCTTGGTGAGTACGAGGTTGTACACTCTCGAGGACCACTAGTTAATCTACTCCTACAGGCCACCGTCCGCGAGCTTGCCCATGCGGCTCGACTCGACCTCTCCCGCCAGTACCGCGAGGTCGCCGCCGAAGATCTCTCGAGGATCTTCTCGATGGTGAGTCCCTCTCGGTCCATGACGGCTTTACGCTAAGTCTGATAAGCCGTCCGACAGGCGCGGAAGATCCACCCTTACCTTGCGCGTTTCCAAAACGACTGGGCGACCGCGGAGATACTGAAGCAGTATCTCAGCAGCGCGCGTCGCTACGGTAAGCGCAAGGGATACTTCTCGTGCGCTTCCGAGGCTCGGGTCCAGCGCCGCCGTAGCCTCGACGACATCTAAAGGTTCGACTGCATTCTCTCCCAAGTACAATAACACACTGTCTATTCCTACTATACTGTAACCTGTACTTCTAGCTTAACAACAAGTGCGACCGCGCACGCGAATCCTGTAACCCTAGCTGTAGCCGAATGCGAAATTGACTGTTGATTGATACTACTGTGGGATTTCGCCCGATAATCCGCTGTGTCACCGGATTTGCAGATACACAGGCTTCTGCGCGAAAATTGCCTGTACACAGGTCTTCGCGTGAAAATGTCCCTTCGAGGGCACCCGCCGAAGCGTTTCATTTGAGAGGCTATTTTCCGCCGCGCGTTTTCGCCCGGAAAACGAGCGATCGACCCCGACGAACCGCTTATCTTCCTCAGTTCAGGTCACGGGTAACCAGGAACCTTAATTCGCGGGACTGACCACCCCATCAGGCGCTTGCTCAGGACCCCGAATACCTGCCTCCGCCGTGGTTCCAGCATTTGCCTCGACTGTGGGCTCGAAGTCCGTTCGTGGCGAGGAAAGGCTAGAGAATCGACGGGTTAGGTTTCAGATGTATACGTGGTAGAGTAATGAGCAATATTAATTGATAAATAAAGGTAAGGAGCTTAATATGCGAGACCTGAACACACCAGTGTCCCCCTGTGCGGACACTGGGAGGTAAAGGCGGAGAGTAGTTTGTCCTCGACGAAGGTGCGCTTCTCAAAGATTGTGAAGATGAGTGGCGGGGCGCAGATCAGCATGTGAAACGCGAAAGGCGGCGAACCGCGAGCGCGTCAGGAAGCAAATGCGAGAGCACACATCGACCGAAGGCGAGAGGGCGTAACAATGGGAGGGCGAGCACGAGGGCAATTGTATCGTAAATGACGTCTTCAACTCGGTCAGCCTCATGCGCACATCGAGCGGTTGACTTTTTTGGTGCGGGTGCAGATACGTCGATCTTTCGAGCACGATACGGAGGAGTTGTGAAGCCTCACTACATGGTGCTGGGTGCGCTGCTATGGTATGTATCCGCTGCTATTTCTGCTCCAGCCTGGAGCAGAGGCGATGGTGCACCAGCTGAGCTTGCGCCCAATGGCGTGTGTGCATCGCGCGAGCTGCACCTTAGGCTGTCACGCGGCCATCCCGTGCCAGTGGCGTTCGGCTGGTGCGCTCCGTCGGATCTGAGGTTACGAGCTTGCACTCTGTGCCACCTTCCATTGCGTGTTCCCGCGTCACATATTACTCTGGCGCTCAAGTGTATTTCTGCAATCTGACAAGGGTTCAGTTCATGCTCCTTGCACGACGGCCTCACCGGCAGGTATAAGTACAGACCTCGAGCTCTTAATTGATAGAGTATAATAGCCACGATGTACTACTCGTCCTGTACATAGCACACGCACGGGCTCGTCATCGTTGGGCAGCGCTAGCATTGGATCCGACTGGATTGCTTGTAGGGAAGGACGTCAGCGAGTGCAGATGCGTCTCTGGACGCAAATATGATGACACAGCATGAATAGGTCATGCACTTGTCGCGCAGTTCCCTGTGCGCTTGCACAGACGCCCTGCAGCTTCGTGCAAACCTCGTCTAGGTGCATCCACACGCACAAATTAGCTACTTTCTGGATGCCATGCACATTGAAACGCCTGCTCAAGCATCTTGCAACACATAGAACATTACTTTACATAGGGTAATCGCCCACGCTACTCAAGTTGCGGAAGTGGGACCCCGGAGACTCGCCGGCAGTTGGATGCTGGTGGTCAGCCCCGCGAATTAAGGTTTCTGGGCACCCGTGGTTCAGGTTCGGGCGAATTTTGCAGGTCCTGGACCGCCCAGTGGCATACACTGAACTGACCCTGTATTCGCTATAGCTCAATTGAAGACGATAGGGGCAAAAACGGGTACCCCCAGCGACAGCTGTCTCGCCAATGCACTGGCAATGTGTGGTTCACAGGCACCACGTCACATCTGGAACCGCTCGCATAGCCGGGGACATCAGGAAGGTCAAATACAGAGCTCGCCGAAGAACTCTCAGCTCCCTTCCCAACTCCCGACATCTGTTCCTCGACATGCAGGCTTTGCATCCTCGAACCACCATCAAAAACTTCCATGATGCCTTGATGGACCCCAAGAATATGACAAAGCTCGCTCTCTTTGCAGTCGTGAGTACATACTTATTGCTAGCTATGCAGCAGCGCAGTACTGATTTGGACCCAGGTGTGGGCCGTTCTGTGCGTTGGCGACGGCTTCTGGATATACTACTACGTGCACGGCATCGTCTACCCACTTCCGCGGAATGCTCTCGACCGTAACGGGTATGCGTGGATGGCCTTCACGATCTTCATGTTCATATTTGGTTTTTGCCTGAGCATCTTCAACGCCATTATGTCGATTCCCTACCTAATCGTGGTATGGCCCAAGCGCAAGCAACCCCTTTCCTGGGCCATGCGTCGCTTCCGAGTGTACCTGATGTGGTTCTCCGTCCCTGTTCTCCTCTTCCTCGCGATCATGCCCTTTTGCGGTGGATGGATTGTCGTGCCAATCGTCGCGCAGGTTCGTCGCGGCTGTTTGTTCTGCGGCCAATGCGTAAGCTGACATCTCCTCTCAGCATGTGTGGAACCACGGATGCGACTCATTTCCCGCCTTCGCCATTCTGGACGCCAGGTCCGCAACAGACACCAGCTCCGTCCTGAATCGCGTCTACTTTTACATGAACCAGCCGTCAGCACGGTCACCGACGCAGCTCTTCACGCTCACACTCACGGACTTCGACAGCGAGAACTGGCTGCTCAACCTGACCGCCTGGAACGCGCCGCAGGCGTCCATCCCGCTCGACTTCTACCCCACGCTGCACGCCGTGCGCTACAACCTCACCGCCTCCACGCTCGCCGGGAACTGCACGCTTCGCACGGGCGCGGACACGCCAGGCACAACCACGGCGCCATGCATGTCGGGCACGTTCGATTCCGGGGACCACCTCGCTTTCACGATCTCATCTGACGTCCCGCTCAACACCACGCTGGCGGCGTCGTACCCGCCAGCGCCCAACACCACCACGCACCTCGCGATCCCAGACGTCGGGTGGTCGTTCGGGCAGCCCGCCGTGCGGCTCGAAGCGGTGCAGCCCGACGGCGAGCTCGGGCAGCTTGTGCTCGCGACGACCGTCACTCGCCCGCACGACGTGACTCAGCTCAAGGTTTGCGTCGCGGGCCCGCCGGGCAGGCCTGCCGCGGCGGTGCAGCCCGAGGTGCTCGCACCGCTCGGCCTGATACTCATGCGCCAGATCAACTATGCGGTGGTTGCCACGCAGCCGACCGAAAACGACTGAGTGGTATGGGTGGGCGTGCTTGCGAGCGGTCTCGAGGATTGAGCGGGCCAGTTTCTCTTATTCATACGTTGCCAACTATGATACCTCTTGCTTACCATGATTTATACTAGGCAGCTTCATAATACCCCTTGGGATGTTGTGTGTATCATATAAATGGACGTATCTAATTGCAGGGTCAACTGCTGGCAACAGCTTCGCTTCGCCCGTCCTTCAATATCTCAATGTGGAGACGCTCAGTAGCGACACTCTGCGGCTCTTCCGACTCTCCTTCGCTCTGCCCCTGTCCGTCTCTTGTGCTATCCGCATCTCGGTCAGCTTAGTATAACCTCAACAGACCACAGCCCTACGCCAGTGCAAAAGTTAGTGCTTATTTCCCCCGCTGGTCAGGCAGCAGCTCAAGCGGTGTAACGGTGCCTGGACGATCGTCGTTTCCCATGCTCGCTTGGTCCGCCCCGACGAGAGCGCAGGTGCCTGCCCAGCCTCCCGTATGTACCCTATTACAATTGCTATACTGAGCTTTGTCTGCTGGTCGGGCCAGTAGAAGGCGTGGGCGACAGTCCTTGCACGTCGCCACACGGCCTTTGCACACTCTGTAAGTTACAGCCTCCTGTACACCTTGAGGCTGAGTAAATGCTTCTAGAAAGCGTGGGCCGCATAGCCTGGAATTTTGGCGCTTTCAAAATTCAGGGCTTCTGCCATGCAGATCGATTGCTGAATTATGTCCCATACCGCCATAAATTGTGCTAGTCCTCGCGCCTTCAGGTAGCCTGCGCACGCCTGCAAGTTCTTGCTCGCGTACGCTGTCCTCGACGCCAAGCAAGAGATAGACAAGAGCAATATTGGAAAGTCGTCGCCTTCATGATCACTACTTCCCGAGCATACTGACGTAACTCTTCACCTTCCTATCGTGAGCACAGACGCGGCGGCAGCGGCAACATGATTGGAGTGCTCAGCTGCTGCATCCCTGGAACATGTCCTTGAAGATATCTGCGTAACTTCTTCGCTCTCGGTGCGCAAGGCAGCTGCAGCGCTGGAGCATTGAAAATGGCCGGGCCTTCAGCGAGCCCGAGGCCAGGCGTAGGTAAAGCCGGACGGCCAGCTTGGATCTCTTGGGGTGAAGGACTATTATTAGCATGCACCTGTAATTTACTTGACAAGATACGGTAGCTTCCGAGTGTGTAGGACATGACGGTATCTCGTACATGGATATATTTCCGTCCCATCCTAAGGTCTCTCCAAAGCAGTCTCGCTCGTTGCATCGCTGATCTGCGCACGATTGCGGCACCCGCTCTCCATATCCCCGGTTGTCTCTATTCTCTGCCTGGCGTCTTGTCCGTCTCCGGCAGGCGGCGAGCTCAGCGGTGCAGCCCTAGACGATGATGAACCAGGGCCAGGATCGAGGTCGAGGCGGTCGAGGTCGTAGTCGACGATGAGCCCGAGCTTGAGCTGGCGGTAGACGCGGCACATCATGATGTTCTGCAGCGCGACGTATGGTGGGCCGAACATAACACGATAATCCAGGGGAATGTGTGTAAGGAACGGCACGACCGCGGTTGCGACGCTCATCCAGACCGTAAGCCTGCGGAATATAAGTACACATCGGCAGAGACGCGGTCGAAACTCACAGGTAGTATTGCTGGCCGGCGCGCAGGAGCGCATGCGTAAGACCGCGGCGGCGGACGCCGCTGAGGTGCGGCTCGTTCCCGCCAAAGAAGCTGCGGAGGCGCATTTTCCATGTGTCGCCGTATTGGTGCATGTGCAGGAGGCGGTAGCTGATCGCGAGGAAGAAGACGGTGTCGCTGAGGGCGTTGAGGATGACGCCGACACCGGCGACGGAGTCCACACGGTCGATGACGCATGAGCGCGTTGGCCCGATGTGCATCGCATGGAAAGCGGGGATCGTCGAGCCGAAGAGCGACGCGCTGCAGAGAAGCCAGAAGAGGAAGAAGGAGGACACCAGGCGCGGGTGGTCGAGGTAGACCGCGCGCACGCGCAGGAACATGAGGAATGAGCTGAAGAGAGGCGCGCTGGACAGCAGAACGTTGGTCGCAATGAATAATGCATTGCAATTGTCGACGTGTGCCACTGCGTACTACTGGTCAGAGGGGTGACGCTATAAGTCGGGTACACTGACCCGCAAAAATCACAGCCATATACACGCACGCAGCAGCACATAATCTATGGAATGATCAGCATACAGACTGATATAGCGAGAGAGAAGCTCACCGCGCCAAAATGTAGAATATCTGGGTAATGGATACTCTGAACCCCGTCAAGAGCCGGTACTCTTCGCTGAGACTGCAGACTAAGTCCCATGTCCAAACCTGGCCAGTAATTGAGAATGAGCTCCTGAGATATCTTTACTGAGCGCTGAGCGCTGAGCACTCACCGCTGCTATCGCAACCCAGAAATTACGCAAGAATTCGTGCGCACTAGCATCCCTGGGTGGTAAGAACGCGAGGGGTGTGTTTGGATTCGGGATGTCAAATCCTGCCTGCAGGGAGCTGTCTGTCAGAGCGACCACATCTCTGCGCATCCCCTGTGCAAACCCAACAGCGTAGTGGGAGGAAGCAAGAGCCTCTCGAGACGCCACGCTACGCTCCCCGAGTCTTATTGATCGTTATGTGTCAAATTGGTTGCGATCTCGGGTAAGCATCACGGAGCGACGTTTGTTGGCATTCAGTGCGCTCCGCGGCAGGTGGCCTACGGAACCGCGCGTCCAGGGTGAGAGGGGCTACTCTGGATCTAAGACATGAGATCTGCCGCCGCCGGCCGCATGGCAGAGCACACTGCGACATTGGCTGGGCGCGCAAGAGCCACCTCACGCTGGTGTGACGTCGGGAAAGAGAGTGGATGTGCAGGCCGCACACGTTTGCGAGGGAATGTGCCGTTTTCTCAAGACGACGATAGAGAGAGCAGCCTGGCAGCCTTGTTCCGAAGCCCACGGGATCCTGCGGGCGCCATGTAAGTTAGCCCTGACGAGTTCGATCCCGTTAGACTCGGCATCTGTACAATCCCGATGGCTTTCGTCAGCTATGCTCTGAGCACGACATACCGATGCGCCTTACAAGACATACGGAGCTGACGCATGTAATGTTGGGATGACCGAGATCTTCGAGACTGCTTCCATGCAGTTTAGTAGACAGGAGACGAAGGTGGTGCGTCAGGCGGGGAAATCCGTTGCCACGGTTTACCGGAGATTTCGCGAGTGCTACACGACCTAGAGGGCGAGCGTCGAGAGCACATATTGGTCCCGGGACAAGAAAAGACTGCGCGGAAAATCGTATAAAATACACGTAAGAAGTTAGGGTTGAAAAAAGAATGAAAAAGATCGACACCAGCAGGATTCGAACCTGCGCCCTCAAAGAGGAGGTGATAATCGAACGAATTCGAATCAACCGCCGTAACCACTTGGCTATAGTGCCTTGTATCTCCAGGATCCTACAGGATACAGATTATGATCGCGCAGGATGCATTGCGAGAATCAGTCGAAGCAGGTCAACATGCTCGATATCCTGTTCAGCACCGCAGCCTGCCTAGTTGCTTCCACATCCTTCTTCGTGTTAGCATCAATGACAGTCACACTGACATGGCATCCGGAGCTGTGGACCACAGTCGTCTCGTCCGGAAGGTGGTCGGTACCGCAAGTGGTCACGTCCGTGGCGCTGGAGTTCGCGATGAGGCGGGTGAATACGAACTTGAAGTCGGAGACAGCGGAACAGCCGGACGTCGAAGGGAAGTTGACGTTGATCGTCGTGCTAGCGGGGAGCACGGGCCTAGCAGACGACGCGAGGAGGGCCTTGGTAAATGTCGCGGTGAGCTGGGCGTAGGCGAGCGCCGCGAGCGTAGCGGTCGAGGTCGGGTTGGTCTCGAGGGTTGTGAACGACACCTGCGAGGTCGACGTGCCAGAGAACGCTGTGGACGGGATACCCTCCTTCGCAGCCTCGCAAGCCGCTCCCCTGGGTCCGAGAGTGAGACGCGTGCAGAGCCTCATGTGCGGGCCTGTACGTACACCGTTCCCGAGCCAGTGATACCCGAACCCAGGTTCGCTGTCGGAGAGCCGTTGTTAGCATTCTGAGAACCCCCGGGATATACACACTCACTCCCAATGTTAGGACCGGAAACAACGAAGTCAGGCGGACCACCGAAGAACTCCGGACTGAGAGTCTGAATACCGAAGCGGACAGCGTCCACGCTATAAAGGGGTAAACGGGTCAGCGGCCTCTACTTCTTGAATTCTCTGATTATCTTACGGGAAGGAATTGACCCAATTGAGGCGAGCTGAGTCACAGATCAGTCAAGTCGCGGAGCGAAGTCGAACAAATGTGCGACTCACAGTTGCTGGCATTGAAGCCCTCAGCGGGCGATCCAGTAGGACAGGTGTTGAATTCACAAGGCTGGGTCAGCGGGGTAGGGGTCGCAGTGTCTGAGCCCGTTCCAGACTCTTGCTCTGCAGGCGCGGAAAGGATCACCTGTGAAATGTCTGAGTCGATAAGAGCGCTGCACAGAGGGCTCGCCACATACGTTGAAGCCGGCGGCATTCAAGGCGTCGTTCTGGGCGCGGATCTGAGCAGTAGCCCACCCATCGTCGTTGGTGAGGACGATGTTCTGGCACTGCACCAAGACTGCAAGAGAAGTGAGTGCGAGGACGGAGTAGAAGAGCATGGTTGTTCTGTGCCGCGAGCGGTGAATCGTGAATTGACGTGCATGACGGTCTTAAGTATGCTGGTAAGCGGCCAGGGCGACGCACGTTCATGTGCAATGCATGTGAAGATCCACGCATGAGATGCAGCGGCATTGTGGAGTCCATCAGAGAGAAGCGCGAGCAAAGTTAGACTGCAAGCGATGAGACTTTCCTCCTCCCGCATATGTAGTCGTGTGTGTAGCCCTCGAAGACTTCCGACCTGTAGAATATGCTCACATATATCAGGCTTCATGCACATGAAGGCACAGGTGGGTAAGATATATTAGGGTCGCATGGCATCTGCGCTATATGCTATGGGAACAAATCAGCAAAGGCGGCGCGAGCACATGCAACGATGAGCCAAGCATGGGGTGCACTCACAAGAGTGGATGCGCCCATCCTCTATTCGTCGCCACCGTCCGCATTGTCTGCTGCATTCCGTGCAGCCTTCCGTGCGCCCTTGCCCTGCCTCCAACGTTCGTTCGAGACCTCGACCGGGTCCAGCCTCCCCCGCTCCAACACGGGTACGTACTGCGCGGTGTCCTTGTGCTGAGCCCCTCCGAGCGGTACCCCAATCACCAAGCCCTTGGGAATGGGCGGGCTGTCTAGGCCAATCGGGAAGAACTCTGGGGGCATGTCGTGGTACTGCAGCGCGGCCTTGAAAAAGTGCTCGTGCAGCGCGGCGTGGACGAGCGTGCGTTCGTGCGACGCTCGGAGCTGCGTTAGCACGTTCTTCGCGAACGGTTTCGCTTCGCGCGTCGGGCCCTCCGCGTCCTTGTAATCGGTCCGCCAAGAGACACTGCCGTCTGTGAAGCTTGTGTCCCAGAGCACGAGTGGTAGGGAGTCCGCCATCATGTAGATAGGCTTCGTCGTTACCACTGGCGGTACCGGTTCGCCTGGACGGTATGGGGGATACGGGTTTCCTGGGTCTGCGTTCAGCAGAGCTGTGACAAGCGAGGGCTGCTCGAGACCGGCGCCGATGAGGAAGAGGATGGCCATGATATGCCGCACTTGGTTGTACAGAAACGCCGTGCCGACCAGGTCGAGGACATACATCTGCGAGGAAGCCTCGCGATTGGAAGGGTCGACAGGGTTGATTTCAGCACGATGAATGCGACGACGGAATGTCGTAAGCTGTTTGGCAGGATCGAGTTTATGAAGGTTACGGAAATCATGCTCGCCGACCAGCCGTTCGGCACCGTCGCGCATGGCCTCGATGTTGAGCCCGCGTGAGAGGAAGAAGTACTTGTAGTGTCGATAGCGACAGTTGAAGCGAGCAGAGAAGTCTTCTGAGACAGGAGACCAAGCTAATACGCGGATAGTCGATGGAAGAATGTTGTTGAGGGTAGACACATACTTGAGCTCGTCATTATCATCCGAACTCAGTCTGATGTTGTTCATCGCGGGAAGCACCGTGTTGCTGGGGGGTTCGTCCCAGGTGCTCAAGGCGCCGAAGGCATCGTCGAGCCCAGTCGACTCGTCTTCTTCATCGACACCGGCCACCCCTTCCGCGGACTCGGTGGGCTGGGAAGACGATGTCGTGGGCTGTGAAGCCGTTTGGGCTGGTAGACCTAGCAATGCGCTTCGTATCCGGAAGCTGACAACCTGTCCCGCTGCACTGACGCCGCGATCTGTGCGCCCACACTTCTCCCATCCGACGCCCTCCATGCCGCCCTCGGGATCCACCAGACGGGTGTGAACTAAAGCTCCCCAGAGCACCTCTTCCACGGTCGGCAGCGGTGTAAGATCCCTCTGGAACTCGAGGCCGTTGTAGAAACTGCCATCGTAGGTGAACTTGAGGGCAATCTTGCGCGTAGGATGCGCGGAAAAGTTGAACGCTTTGTGGTCTCCTCTAGTCGGAGGAAACGAGTGCCAGTTCTTGCTTTGAGCTGTCTTGAGCCTTGCTTTCGTCTCCTTGACTTCTCGCTCTAGATCTAACACGCGAGAGACGAGGTCCTGCTTCGTAGAGTGTTCGTATAGCTCCGTTCGTGACATGACTTTGCGCTGCAAGAGATTGTAGGCACCGCGTCTCATGCAACAGCAGAGGTCTGCCTACCGAATATGACTCCTAATGCATGCCCAAGCGTCAGCTTGACTATTTTCCAACAACAGACAATTGAGATGACAAGGTTGAGTTACTGCCCGCAGCGGTCGCGTGCATGACATTTGCGAGCAGTTACCCAAGCTCGTCTGCGAATTGTGTGCACCGCAGTTTCGCTGGGGCTGCGGTAGGTTGGCACATCAACCTCTCAGGGTGCATAAGCGCAGCGCGAGACGAATGACTCACAGCAGGTAAGAGGCAGTGCCAATTCGCAGGCTGTGGTGTGTCGAGCAGGTGGTAGTCGAGGTCTGACTCTGAGGGCGGAAATAATTCGGCAGGATTCGTGGACGCGCTTGGGACGGTAATAGTCCAAAACGAGGCATACAGGACGAATATACGCGTATTTACTATTAAAGTATACCCAATATGGCCTGTTATTGGTCGAATAGTGCGAAGGCTGATCCCACGGGAAACTGTATTTTATTTCTTGTTCGCGGACTACTGACTCGGCCTGCTGGGACATCGATTGCATGCCTATATAACGCCTATCTCGCCCGCCAGTCATCATTCTCAATCTCCGGAGTATCCTCCACCTACCTCGTCTGCGCACGAGTTGTACTATACGCTTTAGATCCAGGATGGCTGCCCCGACAGGTCCCATCGAGCTTGCCCAGGTGCGTCCTCCGCTTCAGCAGCGTCTACTCCGACTAACTCTTGTACAGACTGGCAAGCGTGACTTTTTGAAGTCTCTCGAAACAAAGTACCAGCAGCGATGGGCAAGCGAACGCGTCTTCGAGGTCAACGCGCCGACTCGCGAGGAGATGGAGGGCATGACCGCCACAGAGGTCCGTGAAAAGTACCCGAAGTGGTTCGGAAACTTCCCCTACCCCTACATGAACGGCTCTCTGCACTTGGGCCATGCTTTCACCATCTCAAAAATCGAGTTCGCCGCGGGCTTTCAGCGGATGCTGGGCAAACGCGTGCTGTTCCCGCACGGATTCCACTGCACGGGTATGCCAATCAAGGTGCGTTGACAGTCGTGTGCTGCTAGTATTGTCTGACAGTTTTACAGGCTGCTGCAGATAAAATTGTGCGCGAGATGGAGATGTTCGGCCCTGACTTTGAGAAGTTCAGTGCGCAAGAGGAGTCCGCGAATCCCCACCCCCATGCCGCGCCTACAGCTACTGAGGACGACCCCGCTACGAACCGCGTCGACAAGGCGAAGAAGGGCAAGGTCGCCGCAAAAGCGACTGGACTCCAGTATCAGTTCCAGATCATGGAGTCCATTGGCGTACCTCGCGCAGAAATCAAGAAGTTCGCTGATCCATACTACTGGCTCGACTACTTCCCGCCAATCTGCATGGACGACCACGCTGCCTTCGGTTCGCGTATTGATTGGCGGCGCTCGTTCCTCACGACCGACAAGAACCCCTACTACGACGCCTTCGTCCGTTGGCAGACCAACAAACTCTACAGCCTGGGCAAGATTAAGTTCGGTGAACGCTACACGATCTACTCACCTAAGGACGGCCAGCCCTGTATGGACCACGATCGCTCTGAGGGCGAGGCGCTTGGCCCCCAGGAGTACACCGGTATCAAGATGGAGGTCGCCCAGTGGAGCGACGCGGCGAAGGCGGAGATCGAGGGCAAGGTCGGCGGCCGCAAGGTTTTCCTCGTCGCGGCGACCCTTCGCCCCGAGACGATGTATGGCCAGACGAACTGCTTCGTGAGCCCAACGCTCAAGTACGGCGTGTTTGCGGTCAACGAAAAGGAAGCCTTCCTCTGCACCTCGCGCGCTGCGCGTAACATGGCCTTCCAGGGCACTTTCTCGACGCGCGGACAGGTCCATGAGCTCTTGGAGATCGACGGTTCGAAGCTTGTCGGCACGAAGATCCACGCACCGCTTGCCGTCAACCCCGAGGTGTACGTCCTGCCCATGGAAACTGTCCTCGCCACAAAGGGTACCGGCGTCGTCACCTCAGTCCCATCCGACTCACCCGACGATTACGCGACGCTGATGGACCTCCGCAAGAAGGCCGAGTACTACAAGATCGACCCGTCGTGGGCGGCGATCGACCCCGTTCCTGTCATCTCGACGCCGACGTACGGTGACATGACTGCCCCCGCACTCGTCAAGAAGCTCAAGATTAACTCACCGAAGGACGCGAAGCCCCTTGCCGAGGCGAAGGAAATCGCGTACAAAGAGGGCTTCTACAACGGCACCATGCTCGTTGGCGAGTTCAAGGGCGAACCCGTCCAGGAGGCGAAGACCAAGGTCCGCGAGAGCATGATCGCCCAGAACCTTGCCATTGCCTACGCGGAGCCCGAGGGTCTCGTTGTCTCCCGCAGCAGCGATGAGTGTGTCGTTGCTCTCATGGACCAGTGGTACCTGGACTACGGAGAGCCCTCGTGGAAGGCACAGGCTGAGAAGTGGGTTTAAGTCATCGACGTTCCTTGACTTTTGAACTGACAATTCACGCCTAGGCTTGTTGCCAAGATGGAGACCTACGGTGCGGAGACCCGCAACGGTTTCGAGAGCGTCCTCAACTGGCTCAACAAGTGGGCGTGCGCTCGTACTTACGGTCTGGGCTCGAAGCTCCCCTGGGATCCCCAGTTCTTGGTCGAGAGTCTGTCCGACTCCACGATCTACATGGCCTACTACACTGTTGCTCACTTCTTGCACGGTAAGTCAAGTATCTGAGTATGTGTCCGGCTGTCTGACACCTGAATTTTAGGGTCCATTGACGGCAGCAAGCCTGGCCTTCTCCCCATCAAGCCCGAGCAGATGACCGATGAGGTCTGGGAGTACATCTTCCGCGACGGACCATGGCCAGCAGACTCCACCATTCCCCAGGAGCAGGTCGACACTATGAAGCGCGAGTTCGACTACTTCTACCCCTTCGACATCCGGTCGTCCGGCAAGGATTTGATTCCTAACCACTTGACTTTCTGCGTCTACAACCACGCCGCGCTGTTCTCCGAGGACAAGTGGCCATTGAGCATCCGCACGAATGGTCACTTGATGCTCAACGGCCAGAAGATGTCCAAGAGCAAGGGCAACACGCTCACCATGCGTCAAGGCATCGAGAAGTTCGGCGCTGGCGCGACGCGTCTCTCGTTGGCCGACGCTGGCGACGGCATCGAGGACGCTAACTTTGACGAGAAGTCTGCGAACGCAAACATCCTCCGTCTGCACACGCTCATCACATGGTGCGAGGAGATGACGCAGAACCTGTCGACGCTGCGCACGGGCGAGCGCAACTTCCACGACCGCGTGTTCGAGAACGAGGTGAACGAGCTCATCAACGTCACGTACGGGCACTACGAGGCGACGAACTACAAGGATGCGCTCAAATACGGCTTCTACGAGCTCCAGACGGCACGCGACTGGTACCGCGAGGTGACCGCGGACGTGGGCATGCACGCCGACCTCGTGCAGTACTGGATCCGCGTGTCGGCGCTCGTTGTATGCCCGATCGCGCCGCACTTCTCGGAGCACATCTGGACGGAGGTGCTGAAGGAGCCGACTACTGTACAGCGCGCGCGGTGGCCGACGCCCGCAACGGCGCCGGAGAAGACGATTCTCGATGCTGGCGCGTACCTGCGGAGCACCGTGAAGAACATGCGCGACGCGGAGACGGCGATCCTGAAGAAGATGGGCAAGGGCAAGGGCGCGCAGACGGCGTCGTACGACCCCAAGAAGCCGAAGAGCGTGCGCATCTTCGTCGCGACGAGCTTCCCCGACTGGCAGAACACGTGCGTGCAAATCGTGCGCGAGGCGTACGATAGCGAGCGCGACAGGGTCGACGACGCGAAGGTGCGGGCGCTGCTCACTGAGCGCGGGCTCATCAAGGAGAAGCGCGCGATGCCCTTCGTGCAGGCGTTCAAGGTGCGTCGTACGTGTGCTCTGACAGGCTGCGGCTAACTGTTACCGCTGCAGAAACGCATGGCTGAGTTCGGTGCGGAGACCGCCTTCAACCGGACACTACCTTTCTCCGAGGTCGAAGTCCTGCGCGAGGTCCTGCCGTACTTCAAGAAGTCGCTCAACCTTGTCGACGCTGAGGTGTTCCTGGTGGGCGAGGCGAAGGAGAAGGGCCTCTCATCGACTTTGATTGAGGGCGCAGAGCCTGGTGCACCCGCCTTCGAGTACTACAACGTATAGTTTCTTTGCTAGAGGGTCATCAAATAGATAGGTTTCATTGTATTCTGACACGTCTCACGGCTGTCTACCTGTCCGCTGGGCATAAGAACCGGCGAACCAGCTCACGCGGAGCCGATCGTGCGCGTGAAGCGTCGTCAGCCGCGTTCGCGAGCTTGGCTAAATCTGGGTTTCTCTTGCGGACCACCACACGTCTGCAGCCGAGAGCCTCACAAACGCAAACACCCCACAAGGTACGGCATGCTGCAGAACTTATAGCCCACACGGTGCGGCTGACGTCGAGCATAAGCTGCCCACGCATCTCTGCCACACATGCGCGGAGCCGTCGCAATTTTGCGAGCGTCCGCCGTCGGCGCGCTCGTCGCAGGGGTGATCGCAGACCAAAACGTCCTGCAGCCTTTCGCCGGATCAGATGTATGTCTTCTTTCTGCTCAATCTTCGCGTATAAATGCGCGGGCGAGGTCTTGAGCATGGCCCCACTTGAACCTCGTCGCACCTGCTTGACGACGCGTAGCCATGGCGCGCTCCGTGTCCTCTGCCCTCCTCCTGCTGACTGCCATCGCTGCCGCACAGAAGATCCTCATCACAAACGACGACGGCTGGGCAGTCGCCCAAATTCGCGCGGAGTATGCCGCGTTGAAGGACGCCGGCTACAATGTAGGTTCATGTGGCAACAGGGTCACGTTGAACCGCGGGCTGACGCTGGCTGTGTCGTAGGTCATACTCTCTGCGCCTGCAGAGAACAAATCTGGTTCCGGAGGGCTGCTGAGCAAACCTGGGCCACGTACTACCCCGTGCGAGTTCAACTCGTGCCCGGCCGACTCAGGAGCAACTGGGTTCAATGCAAGTGACCGTGAGCTGACTATAAAACCAATCCATCGACGAACATCCTCTGAACCTTTTTTGCAGCCCGCTTGAACTGGGTCAACGGATACCCGTTAGTATTTCGTTGGCCGGAGCTGCTGCACTTGACTAACCGATTCTTAGGGCTGACGCAGCCGACTTTGGAATCAATACCCTCGCGCCGCAATTCTTTGCCGGCGTTCCTGACCTTGTTGTCAGCGGGCCCAATGTCGGGCCCAATACAGGACTCTCCGTGTTCGTGTCGGGCACAGTGTAAGTTCTTCTGCTGGCATGTCCGCATCCATGCGCTGACCGCCTTCACAGCGGCGCCGCAGGCCACGCCGTGCACCTCAACGTGCCCGCCGTCGCATTCTCGGGCGCCGACGGCAGCACCGCGCAGGAGGCGTGGACGGACCTCAGCACCGCGCCGAAGTCCGCCACCGTGGTCGGCGCCGAGACCTACGCGGCCATGACCACCAAGTTCCTGCACGCGCTGTTCGCCCAGCCGCCGACGTCGCCGGCGCTGCTGCCCGCAGACACGCTCCTCAACGTGAACTTCCCCGCGCTCTCTGGCACTTGCAACGCGGACAGCGTGCAGTGGGTCCTGACGCGCGCGTTCCCGAAGCTCCTGTGGGATTCGGACGTCGAAATCTGCAACAACGGCGGGACGCTGCCCAACGACGGCACGGTCGTCGGTGCCGGGTGCTTTGCCAGTGTCAGCGCGCTCAGTCCGACCCTGAAGCTGGATTCGGACAGCGATGTGCAGGCGGACGTGCTGCACAGGCTCAGTGCGCTCGGATTCGTTTGTTTCTCTGGATGATGATACCTCTATCAGCTATGCCTATGGTAGGCATTAATTGCAGCTTGTTGAAATTTGAATTCGCAGCTCGTCTAAACGCCTGTTCATCTGTGTTATGTCCTCAGGTGAAGGTACATAAATATGTAGTTCACGGTGATGCGCCTGATGGGGTTGAACGCATACCATAGGTCGCGGACTTCTGTATGCGACGTCTGCCGCTTTGCGCGTTGTCGTGGATTCTGCCATGGGTCCCGCCAGCTGCCCTCGAGAATGGCTGGTACGGTAGCAGCTTCATTGTCCCTCACCCCTTTGCTTCCAAGGAGCTTGGACGGTGTCGCGTGCCTGCGTGCCGCGAAATCTCCAAAGCTGCGACGGCTCCATGCATTTGCGTGTCCACAAAGGGTCCTGGCGCGAGCACGAAGTCGCCCGCACCATGCGGCTCCCACGATTCTCACAGGCGTGAACTCTCGCAAGTGCAAACGTGCGGCCTGCTTCTGCTCAAGAATGTGTATATAATCGCAACGAGATATATCATGGATCCCCCAGCAGGTTCGCCCCCTCGTTAGCCAACTACAGCACACAACAATGACGGCCGCGCTCCTCTTATCCGCCCTTCTCCTCGCTGCGGCAGTCGCAGCGCAGAACATTCTGGTCACCAACGACGACGGCTCAGGACGCAGTCGGCATCGTACCAGCTCGAGACGCGCAGGTTCTTGAAGCTAGACGCGGCGTGCGCGGCGCATTCTCCGTCAACAATCTTCTCGACTCGGAAGTCACTGCGTAAAATGGATTGAAATCGGGCGTGGATTCGTTGAGAGATACCTCAAAGGGCCAAGGTATCTCCGACCCGTCATTCCTCGAATATCATACCCACGGATTCGCAAAAAAAAGGTACAGGAGTTTACGGATCCTACTCTGAATCCATGAGCTATCGCGGTGTACGACTACATAAGATTCATATGTAGCCTACGTAGTCTCGGCACCGACACCTCCCGGTGCAGGACATATCCGCATGCATATTTCAGCTGCGCCAAAATGAATCCACGCAGCGATGATAATTCAATTTCATCAAGGTACATAGATTTCGAAATCGATACGCTATCCTGGGTCCATCTGCCATTCGCCGATGCCCCTTGGCAAGCCCACGGCGTGATGTGACGGGTAGCTCCACGCGAGTCGAGACGAGAGGGGGCGGACGTCGAGTACGAGCGAGCAAGAAGTAGCGGATGGATTAATAGGAAAAGATAGGACGTGGAGGGGAGCGACACGGGGGTTGGTTCGACGAGGGATACAGGACGGCACAGGCCAGTATAAGTGAGGAACGAGAATCGCGAGTCAGGAACACCTATGTCCGAAAAAGGAAGGACCCTGTAGCAGGGTGGAGGCAAAACTACAGAGACGAAGCCGAGACCGTAAAGATAAGTCCGAAAGGCCCGAAGGCGTGCTAGAGTGCCCATGAGTATGCTAGAGAGACCGTTGTGTGCTAGAGTGACCGTGGTGCGTGCTACAATGACCATGGGCGCGAGCCCGCGAGGTTAACGCTCGCGCGCCGCCTTGAGCAGGCACGCGCGAGCGGGTTCGGCTCTAGCCTCGTGCTAGAGGTAACGGCGTAACCGTTACATCATCCCCCTTTCAAGCGCGAGCGACGCGACGCTTTCGGGTGTGGATGTCCGGGTCGAGCCTTTCGGCTGGACGAGAAATGCGACCGGAGCGCGTCGTGGTCTGCGTCGGCGCGACGTACGTAGAGCGGAGGTTCTCTCGTACAATCGACGGCGAGCGAGGACGAGCGGCAGCGGGAGGCACGGCAGGGCGCGGAGGAGCGGACGACGAGGACGAGGCAGCGGGCAGCGGAGCGGACGGAGCGACGGGCGACGAGGCGGCGGACGAGGCGGCGGACGGAACCTGTGGAGCAGAATAGGGAGTAAAAGCGTCAGTATCAACATCGAGAGGAGCGGGAAAGGTTTGTGCGAGGACGAGGGGATGAGGACGAGGAGCGCGAGGGTGGCGACGATGGAAGCGCTCGATGAGCTCGTTGGAAGTGGTAGGAATATCGGAGAGGGGAACCCAGGAGTTCTCCTCTTCGGGGAGAGACTTCCAGGAGACGTAGTACTCGTAGCGGTGACCGATCTTGCGGCAATCGAGGATGGAGTCGATAGTCTGGGAGGCGTTCGAGGGAATAGAATCGGAATGAAGTTCGAAAGGGTCGGGAGAAGCGTGAGAATGGAATTCGGAAGGGTCTGTGTAAGGTTCGAGAAGGGAAACGTGAAAGACGGGATGGAGACGAGAGAGATAGGAAGGGAGACGAAGTTGGTATGCGAGCGGGGAGATTTTGCGAGCGATGGGGAAGGGACCGAGGCGACGATGATCCAGCTTGTCCGAGGGACGAGTAGTCTTGACGTTGCGACGCAGGAGCCATACAAGTTGATCAGGCTTGTAGTCGGGGGCGTCCTGAACGCGACGGTTGTAGTGTTCAGACTGTACACCTTGCGCGTGTAGCAGCTCGGCGCGCAGTTCGGCGTGGATGTGATCGAGGCGGTGCGCGAGGTCTTGCGCAGCGGGGACGGTCGAACGCTCGGTGACTCGAGGCTCGAAGGCGGGGTGATAGGCGAAGTTGGCGTAGAAGGGAGTCTGCTTGGTCGAAGCGTTTTCCGCGTTGTTGAACGCGAACTCGGCGACGGGGAGGTAGTCGACCCAGTCGTCCTGCTGGTACGAGCAGTACGCACGCAGGTAGGTCTCGAGCGTTTGGTTGGTGCGCTCGGTGAGTCCGTCGGTCTGCGGGTGGTACGCAGTCGACGTGCGATGATCTACTTGCAACAAAGAGGTAAGTTCTTTCCAGAAATGCGAAACGAAAAGGGAGCCGCGATCAGAGATGATCGACTC
>BPQB01000157.1:0-31853 GCA_019973155.2 Phanerochaete sordida | reverse complement strand
TCGCCGCCGCGTCCAAACCCCGTCACCGGTTCACCTTCCGCGTCGTCTCAGGGCTCGAGTCGGGCGCGCCGACGGTGTCCGGTCCGTCGCCCTTGCCTCGTCTCGTCCGTCGCTCCGGAGCACGAGGGTGAGTCGGTAGTACAATTGCGCCGTTTTGCTGACCCTGTTATTCGGTAGCGTCACTTGCGCTCGCCGCAGGCTCGGCTGCAGGACACATACATCCCATGGGATCCCAGGTCCTTCGCGGCGGTCGAACTTGGAGTAGCTGAAACCCAGTCTATGCTGTAGTATTGTTATCATCACCATTGCCTCCAGGGCTTCGTTCTGACCCTCCTCCCCTCCCCCCGCATAATTCAGCTCGCGCGATGACTTTTGCAGTCATGTATAGAAATGTTTAAAGCGTGAATACTACCGGGTTAGGCAGCAAACTCTGCTGGAAACGACGTCGTATATTTCATCCACCCCGACGCTGTCATGTTTTTGGACTCACAAAAGGAAGACTGGCGAGCGTAAGAGAGCGCGCTGGGATGCGAGTGGCTAAGTTTCCAGCATCTCTGGAAAATGAGCGAGAGCACCGGTAGGAGTGACGTGCAGGATCCGCTGCTGCTGCGTCAGGTGCGTGCTACAGATATGAATGCAGGTCCTCGGCTGGCTACGAGGTAGATCTAAGGGTCAATGTCGCAAGTTCCAAGCAGTCCACAGCGATATTCCCGACCAACGCTCTGAGAAATGTGAGTGAATGGCTATACAGGATGATACGAAGATGCGTAACCATGCTCAATCGGTCGCCGTAACCCTTTTTTGCTGCGTTCCGTATGCGGGTCCGCAAGCCCGCCCTCGGGTCATGCGACGTGATCGAGGGCCTGCTCTGCGTATTGGAGAAGTGCAACATGCCAGGCACGCTCCCGATCTTGCCCTGTCATTCCATATGCTGGAATAGGGTCGGCGGTCTTTCAGCCAGCTGTACTTGAGGGGAGGAGCCTGCCGCCGGTGACTTTCTGTAAAGTGCTGCACGTCTCTAAGCTCGCAAGCAATTTATGTCATACTATCTCTCTCGTGAACAACGTATGCGCATCAGCATCTCGGATGCTCGTGTAGAATACCGCCGCGACGACAATTTCTGTTCACCGCCACAGTCTACCTCGATGGCGCGACTCCGCCAGTCAGCGGATACGGCCACGGTATCAGTACGCTCCCCGCTAACCTCACACTCTTGCATCGGAGATGCGCGCATATCAATCTCGATAGTCTGCGAGTAGCCGCAAAGTCTCTCGTCACCGGGATGCATATCGCTCTGCCCACCGCTCTCAGTCCTCTATGCGAGCAGTGAATTTTCGGGAAGCACCGTCGCCACGACATCCCGCGCAATAGCGCGTCTTGAGTCTCTCGTCCCCTCGCCCTCGCCTATAGCGATCTCAAAGGTCTCTTACCTGTGGGGACCCCCGAAAGCTATCGCTATTGGATTGCGTTCATCTGCGACACATCTAGGCACCTCACGGTCGATTTCCTGCTCACGGAGGGCGAGGCCCTGGCCGTCTTCCAGGCGTAAAAGGCGGAGGATACATGAGTACCGCGTCCTCCTACTTCTGCACTACACATGGTATTGAACGGCGCCACACCAAGCCCGACGAGCCTCACGAGAACGGTGTTGCCGAGCATGCCAAGCGTACAATCCACGAGGCTATCACCGCCGTGCTTGAGGTACGTCTGCCAAAGTCGTTCTGAGCTCGAGTTGTCTCCGCGTTTGTTCACGTCCGGAATAGGCTGCCCATTTCGTCGCTGCCGCATGGCACTCCCCAATCTGCCTGGACTGAGTTGGTCTCTGACATCTCGCACTTTCGCATCTTCGGCTGTCTCGCCTACGTTCATGTCCTGCAGGGCTCACGTCGCGCTCTTGATGCTCTCCGCGTGAAGTGCGTTTTTCGTGGGTTTCCCAGTGGCACTAAGGCCTGGCTGTTCTGAAGCCCCGAGACGCGACGGTTCGTCACCAGCAACCACACCGTCTCCGACTAACGGTGCTTCCCTGGTAGCTTTTCTAGGCAGCTCGCAGCCGTGCTAGACTTGTCCGAGCCACTGGCGTCCGGGGAGGGGGGCTGGAGTGGGTTGTTGATGAGTCTGAGGACCAGGATGCCCACCTAACGTCGACGAGACATCAGACCACGGAGACCAAGGCGGCACAAGCGCACCTACTGAGCCTGGTGAAGGCTATGCGGACCACCCGAGCCCTGCGCAACGCGACTCTGCGGCAGACCAGTCTGCGTCGGATTCCCCCTCACAGCCGGTTTCAGTGGTGCCGACCCTGCCCCTGACATCGCTCTCCGCCGTAACGTTCGTCGCAATGCTGAGCCGGCGCCCGGTCAGCTCAATGAATTGTCGCTCTCACGCGCCTCTGCCGGCTTTCAGCGAAGAGACGTGCAGCGGCCGACGTCACTTGTCACGGCGTAAATGCCTGGGGCACTGGCCGACAGCGAAGATGAAGTCGAAGCGGACCTTGCGCTTGATACCGATGACGAAGCCGTGCTTGCCGCCCGTCATGCAGACGACCTCGGGCTTCTCTTTGGTGTTCGGACGGGTGAACCTCGAACGCTAGACCAGGCGTTCGAGTTTGCTTATCCGAGTCAGGTTGCTGCAAAAGACCATGAGCCGCGGAAGTTCCGAGAAGCAATGCGCATACCTTTAGTCGAACGCGATCGCTGTATGATGCTGCCCTCGCGGAAAGTCAAGCCCTTGTTGAGAACGAGACGTTCGAGTTGGTGGAGCTCCCGCATTTTCTAGGTGAAGTGTTACGTAGACGGCTCCATCGAGCGATACACGGCAAGGCTTATCGGTCAAGGCTTCTCGCAGCGTCCCATATTCGACTACTCGGAGACGTTCACGCCCATCACCACAGGGTTCGCGCTCCGTACGACGGTCGCCATCGGTGAAATCGAGGATCAAGAGACGGACGCCGTCGACATCTCTAACGCGTTCCTCAATGTCAAAGGGGACCTTTCGGACGAGGTCTAACCGATTCAGAAGCAGCTTAAACCCTTTTAAATATATTCTGGTCGCGTAGAGTAATCAAAGGCCTTAATGGCAATGGATCTGCGCGACCATATTCTATGCATCTCCAGCCATGGGCGAGGAGTAGGCTTCCCAAGCGTCATTTGGACGGGCGGCAGTGGCCTGTGTGACGCAGAGGCGCCAGCAGCCCCGCCCGCGGAGTAGGCTCGCGCGTGGGTGTCACATTTTGTCACATACTGAGTGAAGTGAACTGGGTCTGTCTTATATGCGACAGCCAGAATGTCAGAAATTGGGGTCGCGCGGTGCGAGGGACGTCGGCTGAGGAGCAAACGCGCTAGCATTCGCTATCGATTTCCGGGTCCCTATATACGCTACAGGGTGTCTCGGGGACGCGTGCGGGCCGTAGTTACAAGCAGTCTCGGTACATACCGTCGGAATAAATACGAACAAACAAATACCGCGAGGGCGCGGTGAGTCCGAGCTCGAAACAATCCAGGAAAATTAACACAGAAGGCTTTGAATAGAAGGAACCGGAGCATGTTTGGCGGCTCGTCAAAGCGTTGTACGGCCGGAAGCAGTCCGGACGTTGCTAGTATCAGAAGCTCAACACTTGGGTCAACCGCGTCGTTGTGGACAGCAGCGTGTGGGTTTACGAACGCAACGCCCTCCGCACCCGCACCATCCTTCCTGTCTTCATTGATGACATGACCATTATCAGCCACTCGAAGGACGCCGTGCATAGGGTGAAGGACGACTCCGTGCATACTTCACACGATCTTGGGCCGACCTCCTGGCTGCTTGGCGTTGAGGTGCAACGAGACCGCGCCACACAACGGACCCTCCAACTCTCGCCCCGCTAGCATACCTTTCAGATGCTCCACCGCTTCGGATTCAGCTACTGCAATGCGGTGACGACGCTCATGGATCTGGGAGTGCGCTTGCCGCTCGAGATAGCCCCAAAACCCCTTCGGAGGAGAAGGCGGAGATGAGCAAGGCGCCATATAGAAATGCGGTCGGCGCACTGGCGTACATGACCGTAGCGACACACCCTGACATTGCCTACACAGCTGGCATTCTTGCTGCTTCAGCAAACATCCTGGTATGGCGCACCGGAAAGCCGTCAAGCATCTATTCAGATACCTACAGGGGACTACGGATTCCGCTCCCACCTGCGCTCCTGTCCCAGGATCAACAGAACTCTTCACCACGTACTCAGACGCCGACCACGGTGGAAATCGTCGGTCAACAGGCAGCTACGACGTCAAGATCGGCGTTGGGGCTGTCAGCTGGTCAACTGGCGTCTGATCGTCAAGCGTAGCTTGCGATCGCACGGTCAAACAAGTCCTTAGTAAGCGAGAAGGGCTGAAAGCGGAAGCTACCTCAGAGCTCTCCTCTGAGCTCCCATCTCCCTCGCCTTCCGCATCAGCCCTCGTCTAGATCTCGCGAACATTTCGAGCTGGGCTCGTTTGCGTTTTCTCTGGCAGTCGTGTCAGACATACTAAGCGTCTCGCAGTCACCGGTCAACACCAGGCATATCGACTGTGGCATGCGGGCGGCTGTGCCAGCGTCCTAGAGCAAAGCGACTATCCGAGCGGACACCTGTTCATGGCCGTTGGGAATGCTGTGGCTGTGAGAAACACAGGTCGAAGCCTGGTATCAGAAGGTGGTTGCTGAAGAGGGGCTGGATGAAGCTTTGAAGGGCTGGGAGGCTTGAACCGATGTTTATCACGCATATATGCTGTTTAAGTGACCCGCTCGATCTCCATCTAGGCAGAACTGAGTCCGTCGGATGACCACGCGCCCGGAGAAATCGACATGCACTGAGAAGACGGCACGTCGGCTCGTTCCTTGCGGTGCAGGGTCAACGACGACACGCTGGAAAGTCGACAGCTCGCGCGCGATGTTCGGCAGGAAGCTTCTGTCGCGACCTGCGCACGCAGAGAGCACCGTTCATGCACGCGGACATGGCTATATGCGCCCTGAAAGAGCGGTATCGACGTCACACGTCCACCGCCGTGCTCGCTGACAGCATTGCGTCAGCCTGCGGGTGCGCAAGTGCACACAGACAACGACGTACTGCACTGTACCACGGGGTTGAAGAGCGTCCGCTCCTGGCTGGCTGCTGTCGGTGCCGGTCAGATTGCAGCTCGTTTTGCTGACTGTGCTGGGAGTCGTTCGCCTTGACTTTGCCTGGGAAGGCTGGAAACAGCCCTGCCCCGCTGCTCAGAAGTTCGGCTAGCACACTTCGGAGTGTTGCACTCGAGCAGTCGCTTGCGCGTGTATCATACACTGGAGCAGTCGCCCGCGTTCGACCGGCGCGTCGACGCATTTGCTTATGCATACACCACGCTAGAACATTTTCTCGCGTGCATTCGCCGTTAAAAGCAGTCGCTTGCGCGCGAGGAACCATCGTTCGCGTCAGAGCCGTCGCTCGTGTATGCCCGCCGCGTCGAGGTGATCAACACCGCGTGCCCGCAAAGTTGTGCGCACACCGTTCGCCCTCGCCGCTGTCGTACTGCAGCGCCCGTTCACAGAGAGTTCTCGGATGCAGCGGAGGCTTGTGTGCATCCGCCACAGTGTTAGCTGTCAGCGTATGCCCATCCCGTCAGAGCTGTAGCTCGCGTGAACTCGTCCCGACGAAGTACCGCTTCGCACGAGTCACGTCACTACGCCGATTTCCGTTCTCGGCGTGCTTTGGCGTGTTGATAACGTCGCCTACGACGCGCTTTCCTGGCTCTAGCGGCCGCTACATGCAGCGTGCAGTGATCGTTGTGTGAAAGGGTGCATATATAGTAAGCCCCAAAACTGGTCTTGCTTGAAAGGGAGGCTCGCATGTGGTACGCCGAGCAGGCAGTTGTGTATCACTGGAGCAGTCGCTCACGAATGTCCCTGACGTTGAATATGGCTCACACGAGCTCTGTCGTTGCGACAGACTACTCACTTGAACAGTTGTCATCTGCGTGTTCGTGACGTTCGCTCGGCGTCCTCCTGTGCATTTGAGTTCTCCTCAAATATACTCAGACTGTACTGCTGTGTCAAAGCCAGCGCTCATATGTGAAAAGCGCCATTTAGAGCGGTAGCCCATACAGTAGTATGCTCACCCTCGCAGTCAGAAGATACCCGGTCCTGCGATGCAAAGATATGGCTTGTGTGTAATGCTGTTTCGATCGCCGACCACGGGTTGGAAGCATCCCACTGTTGTACCAAGGCTGTCCTCTATGCATAGAGACTGGCCGCCAGTGCGGTCGTCTATCACAACACTCCTATCTTGAAGATTGAGCGTGTTTTCCAAACATCAACGGTTCAGGGTATCTGGGATCCCGCCCAAGTGTCAGCTCGCTTGTTGGGGATAGTCGAGAGCCTCCGTTGACTCACGCCTGTGGTGCTTCGCTGTTGGTGGTCAGTCGTGCGTCAACGTCTAGCTACTACTCTCCACTAGAGAGGAATTTCGGCCTCGTTTCAGCCTCAAATGTTGCGCAGATTTTGTCTCGAAGCATGTGCACTCATCCGCGCATTTAGCGCAAATGTTCGCCCGGATTATCAGTGCTCGAGCCCCGTTCTGCGGCCAAGTTTCGAAGCTTCAGCTGGCGGAGCTAGTCCTCGGCTCAGTGCAGCGATTCGAGCTCTTGCAAATCGGCCTGCAGTGAAGCCAGATCTTCGAGCCGAATCCGCGCCTTTGGGCTGCCGAAATTATCCTCTCCCCACCTTGGAGAATGAGATTAAGCACTGCGTGAAACATTGACATTATTCCACGCAATATCTATACATAACGCGGGATAGCCCCTCGCTTAGGAAGTGTGGTCTTCAATCTATCATTTTTGTGCTACCGACTACCGAACCAGAGTTCATATTAGCCGTGTCAGCGGGTCAGGAGATCGTGTGGCTACGAAACCTACTTACCCAGCTTGGGTACGCCTTCACTCAGCCCTCTACCCTCTTCATCGACAACCACGATAGCGCCGGGCTCAGACAATATGGGCCGTAGCTATAAGTCTTCGCATTGGGAAGAGCCTGGACAGTTGTATTACGGGAGCGCATTATATAACTCCTCGCTCATATCGTGGTCAGGCGGAGACCGCTCAAGGGCTTCGTTTTTCCCGCGCTTGACCTCACATTACTCTGGTTTACCCTCGTGAGGCTCCATCAGGGCACCTCAGCCCGTCTTGGGTCAATCAAGACGTCCAGGGTCAGCTAATGTGGTAGGGTCTCAGACTCGATCTCTGGCGCTCTATCGTCAACATCAGACCTCTCAAATGTCGATACAATTCATGGGAGCCATGACGAAAATGCGTGTATTTCTACCCATTTTCACATTGTGTGCTTCGCTTTGTGACGCATCGGAGATGAGCTGATACTAGGCGGTAGATGGTGCCAGAAATCGCATGCACCAACAACACGTGTGATACCTACTCTACTGCGATTCAATTAATACGCAGGACGATCTCTCCACTGTTTTCAAAAATGATTTTTGAATCTTCGACTCGTAGCGCAGCTTCTTCCGCCAGTCCGTTGCATTTAGCAAGGTCAGAGCTTCGTTGTTCCCCTCGCATACGGCGGCTTGCAGCTGTCCGCGGCGATGGACGAACCACTCTTCGTTCATCTTCGTCCAGTACCCGACGTCCATACCAGAATTCTTCCAGGTTGAATATTTCGGCCACCACGAAGTCTCTGCAGCAGCAGAATTCGTCGAATCTATGAAGGTATGTCAGTATAGCACAGACTAAAACCAATCAGGGCGATATGATATACCGGCGTAGATACGATAGACACCACAGATGCAGTTCAACTCCTCATCCGAAATGGCACAAGTCTCGTATGCATTCTCGCCAACACGCAGCACCGTATTCTGATCTGAATAGTGGCGCTCAAGCAAGGATTCTCCCGGTTCGAGTTCTTCATACACCAGACGCCAGACGATCCCCCCTTTTGCTAGAGCGGCTGCAGCCCGAGGCCCGTTGATTATGGCGCGGCGACGATCGATGTATAGCTGGTAGTCCATACCGACGGGCTTGTATGTCGCGTCACGGTAACCCAACCCAACCCATCCGCCAATTGGACGGAGCGTAGGAGCCGGACGGGCTGGTGGAGGCGCAGCGCCCAGCGGCCACAGGATGCGAAAGGAGATTCCACGTGCGACAAGCTCGTGCACGATATCCTCCGCTTTAGGCCCCCATCGGCGTCGAGCTATCTCCACGGCATCGATGGCGGTCATGACCGCTAGGCACCACGAGGCGCTTGCCGCGTAGGCGATGAAATACAGAGTATCGCCCTCTGCGTCGACCACACGTAGAGCAATCGCACCGACAGCGCTTCGTAGTTCATCGTGGTGAATGCTGCCTGGCGTCAGATCCCAGAAATCGCAGGGAGGATCGCTGGGAGCAAGTGCAGTTTCATTTGAGGCTGAGTTGGAGAGAGCGGTTACAAAGTCAGGGATAGATCGCATTCGAGGTGTTGAGGCCATTTCGCGAGGTAATTCGGCGAGAATACGGAGTGCTCTTATCAGGCCGCGGTCGGTAGGGGAAGAAGAGGGCGGCGTTATAGTTGGCTTAAACCCGTAACGAGCGGCGAGGGCAGGAAGAAGCTCTTCCACAGGAGCCGTGACGTCGCTGTAGATATCTTTGTTGACTACAGATGCTTCAGGCACGAGTGCGACGCATCCCGTGAGGTCATGTTCGGGTGATCGCAGGGATGTTGCATGCAACCCGTGCTGTGAATGTCTCGGAGATTGCGAGCGGATGCGGTCGCGCACTCCTACGGTGTTAGATCGCGACCGAGAGCGGCCATCCGCGACATCAAGGCCGATAGTCGCGACGTCTTCATCGTCACCAAAGTCCTCTTCGAATCTGGCCGAAGAGGTCGACAGAGTGACCTCGGCGTCCCAACCTTCGTAAGAGCTATCCACCTCGCCGGGCCCTAGCAGTAATGAGACGTCCCACTCGTTCGTGACGCTGTTGTACCTTCGATGATCTGGCTGCGTGGCGTCCCACAGTGCTCTGTATTTCATCGGCTCGACACGCCGCCGTATCCAATATCCCTGCGTTCGGACCCAATGGTAGACCCTAGGACCCTTGAGTGTCGGATACGTCTTTTCCCGCTCGGCCTGCTCCCTGTGCTGTCTCCGCTGTCGTACACCGTCCGATTCATTCATCATTTTCTGAGAGGTCTGATTCGCGTCGCGTTTGAGGAACTCCCAGATATCTTCGCCGCTGTGCTGGCGGCTACCGGACTCGGGTTCAGGGACGTCCGGCGCCAGTGCCGGCGGTTGTGGGCCGTCTGCCGTGGATTGTGAGGATGGGCCTTCCGGGCGAATGCTATCGCTGTGTAGCAGAAAGATTGACAGTTCTCGTTGACAAAGGGCGACCTCCACTTGCGCACGAAGGGGAAGGTAGATATCCTGGGCGATCCTTTCCGTTGTGCACTTTTCGGGTCTGTCGCCGTAGAACAGCCATATTGGAAGAGATTCGGCAGCGACACGTTTAATGGAGCGATAATCGTGCAGCCACTGGACCGAGTCGCTGGATGTGAGGTCGACAAAGGCGCCGACTCGTCGCTGAGACCATGAAGGGTCACCCACCCACGACGAGCTCAGGAGGTCGACAGTCGTCGGATGCATCACGCCAAGTTCCGGAAGACGACAACGCCAGCTCATGCTGTGCCAGCAGACTGTTTGATTCCCGTGATCGTCGAAGGACCGCTCGAAGGCAGGGATGTCGTGGTCCAGACGGCATATGAAGTAAGAGACGATGGCTGCCAGTGGCAGGAAAGCAGCCCGGGCCAAGCCGATCGCCCGCTTTGCATCGCGATGAGTGGCAAATCTTGCATCAAAACGGTATGATGACGGGGAGCGTGGCTGCACGATGTCGGTCGGGAAAAGCATGCGGCCCCAGCAGGTCAAAACATGCTGGCAGTGGTGGAGGCAGTCTTCGAGCTTATGCCATTCTTTCACAGCGTCGGCACTGAGACCATACGTCTTGCGCTTGCTTTTCGACTCCTCGAGGTACTCCACTATCGGCGTAGCCCACACGCTGAGTGGAGCCAACAGCGTCGAGTTGTAGTGGTTGTTCTCGGGAACGAACATTGTGTAAAATCGATCGTCATGCGCCCAGCGGGCGCTAAAAGCGGCGAACGGGGTAGTGTATGGTTTTCTTCTGGGTACCTGAGGAAAACCACACTTGGTCTCTGAGATGTAGACTTCGAAAGCGTCCGGGACTCCATGGACGAAGATGGATGGAGAGGACATGGTGGCAACGCCTGCGACGAGCGTGCACGTGTGAGTGTCACCACACAAGCATGTGCAGAGTGGAAGTACTCACCGTGCCGTACCACCGCAAAAGAAGCGAGCAGCCTGTTGACTGTAGGGCTAAGGGTATACCGGGACCAGGATCCCTGAACTTGTGATGTAGACCACGAATATTCCGTAGTCACAACGTCTTCCCGACCGCCCACAGGCAAGGAACCTGCGTGAGCACAAACACAGTAAGCGTATGACTGTTCGCGAAGCGTCGACGCAGACTACGGATATCCCACAATCCCACAATCACGTACCAGCGAAGAAGGGGAAGGGGCGGTTCTCAGAGGGTCCGAAGCGCCCAGGATCCCAACCGAATCGCCATGCACGTGACGTTGCACGCAGCGTGTTGCTTATGTCAGCGCCGGCCGTCCCACAACGGGCGAGACCCCTGTCCAGTCAGGAAATAGAAAACGACTGGACATCCTCTCTATCCAGCCTCGTCGCTCTGCTAGGCAGTGTGCTGACGCAGCAGTCTGCTCGATGGTTGGGTAGGCGCCCGCGTTGCGGGCAGCGGACGCGTCGCGAGCTCGCCGCCCGGGGCGGGCGGGAGATCTGACGCGGTTCGCAGACTGTTGTGCAGCAACGTGACCATAATTCCCAGTTGAACAAGAACAGGTACCAGCAGAACACATGACACGGGGCGGGTGGGCGGGTGCGAATGTACAGTACGAGATTATGGAGAGAGTAAGCTATGGACTGCGAGACGAGTCGACCGCGGGATGGTCGACGCTGGCTGATGGAGGTTCGAAACCAAGAGCAGTGCCCCCCTGACTGGGCTCCGTCGCTCGGCTGGACGCTGGGAGCTCGCCTCACGTGCTCGGCCAGCCCCTGTCGCTCATCCAGCCTCGTCGCTCTGCTAGGCAGTGTGCTGACGCAGCAGTCTGCTCGATGGTTGGGTAGGCGCCCGCGTTGCGGGCAGCGGACGCGTCGCGAGCTCGCCGCCCGCCCGACCTAAGCTGCTGCTAGATATGTCAGCAGCGACCCGCGGCGAGCTCGAGAGCCGCTCACCCAACCAGCAAACATGCATGTGCTAAAGGCCGTACACCTGAGAGAGGTTGGCCACGTGCCTCGACGCGGCCTGCTCGAACGCGCGGATGTACACCTCATACGCGAGAGAGCGCCATCGCCCCAGAATGCGCACGATTTCGGGCGACACGCCTTGGCTGAGCAAGAAGGAAGCTCCTCCAATACGGAATGAGTGTCCGAACGTCGTACCCCAACCATGCCGCCCGAGGATGCCGTTGATGCGTTCCAGCGCGCGAGCGCGGACCATGGGTCTGACGTCTCCATGTGCATCTCGCCACGAGAAGAGAGGGTCAGACGCAGTTGCCGGTACCACGCGGTGGAGGTTGAAGAGGGCGTCGTGCGGGCACAAGAAGCCTTGTTGTGACAGGTGGACCTCCTGTACGTCGCCAGGTTGCGCCGTCTTGGCGGACGGGAGGTGCAGGCGGAAGAAAGGGTAACCGTCGATGTCCACGCCATAGTGTGCATCTGCCCGCGTCAGGTGCTTGTCAGGGTCGAAGTGGGAACGGGACTTGACAGAAACTTCGCCGAAGCGCATTAAACCCCAAAAGGCACAGCAGGCCATCGCCCAAACGCAGGCGTCAAACGGATCGTCGAGGTCAAGCTCGAGGCGCAGTACGACGAGCATCTGCAAGGTAATCGGAGGGCGCGGTGGGCGTTTCCGTGCGCCTTGCATATTGGTGAGCCCTCGCAGAGACCAGTTGATACGCCGGTGGTCTTCGGCTGACAGTGGGTTAGGCCAGCCTTGCGCAAGGTGCCACGCGCATACGGCGGATAGATACTTGCGGGCGGTGGCCGGCGCGACAGGTTCAAAAGGGATGCCTTCGCTCTCGGGGATTATTTCGGGATCAGGCTGGTCCGCCACCGCCCATAGGGCGAAGGAGTGCAGCAGCGGAAAGCTCGCTGGCAGGCGTTCGTGTTCAGGTACGGAGAACACATCGCAGAAGAGGTGATACTTGCGGAGCCCAGATCCGTAGCTGCCTGCGTCGCGGAGACTGTGTGCGGAGGCAAGGTCCGCAAGCCTTTGGAGGATCGGAGATTGTAGCGTAGACGGAGGAGGTGCGTTGACGCCGTGCCACTGGAAAAGGCGTTGGTCCGCCCGACACGGCGGCCGCAGCGAGGAAGGGCGCGGTATCAAACGGTCTGAGAGCGGAGCGGTGACCTGGTGCAGGCTTGCCAGGGATGGAATCGTGATCGTGGTCACGGCCATCACAATGACCGGAGGGATTGGCAGAGGCCATGTGGAGTGGGCATATCGGAGTGCGTCGTGGCGTGGGGCATACCGCTCAAGAACGCCGACAAGTCTCCGCGTGATAGAGCGTCCGTGATGTTGTCGCGGCTGGTGACATACTGGGCTTGCAAGGATATCGCGTGCTGCGCACAAACGGAGTAAATCCGCTTCAGCACGAGGTTCGTCGGACCACTGCGGGAGCGACCGCCGTTGACAACCGCGACGACGCCCATGTTGTCGGACCGTACCAGCAAGCGACTCGCATGCGGGGAACGGTCTCGAAGGAGCCCGTGGTGTATAGCCAAGAGCAAGCCCAGCTCGACAGCGAGCGCTTCCGCCCAGCCAATGTCGTGCGCCTGGCGAGGACCGACGAGGAAACCAGGTGCCCATTGCCAAGCCGCCCAGAACGTGCCGACCGTGACACCAATTCCAAAGGATGTGCTGGCGTCGCCCCACCAATTGAGGTCCAGGGGTTCGGCACGTGCCAGCGGCAGGCTGTTTGGCAACTGGCGGAGCAGATCTGCGATGCGCTCGAGATCTTTGCGAACGGCGCTCGTTGGGTGCAGCTTGGCGCGTGGGTCCCGAAAGTTGCTGGAGAAATGGGAGACGGAGCGGACGAATGGGCGTCTAGAGATACAGCTAACTAACCATCGCGGCAGATGCGTGGTTCGGGAACAGAAGAGAATGAGGAATCGGTGCCGACGCTCCGACGTCGAACCCGTTCTGAAGGCCGTCTACTACCGCTCCCCAGTCGTCGAGAAGGTTGAGCGCTTTGAGCGTCTCGATGACTGCGGGGACGTTCAGCGGCGTGACGACCGACCGCGGGTCAGGCCCGGACGGAGGGGCAGGTTCCGGCACCGTGATCGGGGTCGGTGCAGATCGCGCAGCCGTGGACGTATCCGCAGCGGTCACGGGCACAGGTCGAGGTGCGCATGAAGCCGAAGCAGTACTGGCCTCCGGCGCTGGGCGCGAGAGACTTGCGTCCTCCAGCGTTCTCGATGATCGAGGCGGGCGGCTTGCCCGCGACGGTAGTGGCCGCGGTGCAAGTGAAGGAGGTGTGACCATTGCGTCCGCACCGAAAGCAATGACCCGCAGAAGCGGCACGAGGGACAGGCCCTTTGGCGCGCTTCGCGGGACGAGTGGCGTTATCCTCCACCGCCGCGCGCTTTGCGGCAGCGACCATCAAGAACTCAGGCCGAGTTGCGATGCTCGCAAGCAGACCGAAGTTGTACAGCCCGAGGTCATGATTGGGGTCTGCCGCAGCAGACTCGCGGGTGTTGATACAATACTCCAGGGCGACCGGCCAACCATGAGAAGAGCGGATCATTCGGACGTTGCGATGGTGCTCGCGAAGGCGACCGGTGCGGTACCGGCTCCAGAACTTGACTGAGAGGTCCTCGGCGACAGCAGCCGCAAGGTCCCAGTCGAAGCTGGAGAGGCCCCGGTCGTTGGAGCTCTCAACGGCCTTCGAGGTCCAGACGCCCGGCGCAGCCGCCGACATGACCATATGATCTTCGTTGGCGAGGGCACTCGTTAGGCCCGCCGGAGTCAAAGCTTTGTAGGCGCAGAACTCTTTGCTCTGGAAGATCTTCACGATCTTGGGGGGAACAGCTAGGGAACAGCAGTTCAGCGAGCTGATCACGATAGACAGCAGCAGCAGATACAGCAAGGCCGGGCAGCGACCACAGCAATCGGTTCCATGAAGGAGCCGCAGCACAGCATATACGCGGAATCCCGCAGCAGCAGACACATAGAGATACTCACGTTTGGACGTGAGCGGAGCCACGAAACCAGGGACAGGGTCGTCCACTGCACGCTCGACCTGGTTGACTGCCGGCGCGACGTTGACTGGCGTCGGTGCCGCCGCCACCGCGGTAGCAGTCCCCGGAGGGGCGCCAGACGCGAGGCCCGCGAACACCAACGCTGCGACTTGTTCGGCCAACTGCGTGCTGAGCCCGTTCCACTGGGCCGCGCGTGCTTGCGCTTGAGCAGCGGAGATAGGGGTCGCCCCGGTGGGACGGGTGGTCGTGCGAGGCGCAGCTGCCGCGGCAGCGGTACTGGCCTGCTGAGGAGTGCCGGGCTGCTGGGCTGCTGCTTTGCCCTTCGAACCCGCCGTCTGCGAGCCTTGAGACGACTCAGGGGTGCGGGTGTCTGTGGGCGGTCCGCCGGCGGGAGTCACCAGCGGTTGAGTGGTCGGGGTGATGATAGGAATCGTGCCCTGTGTCGCAGCGGTCTGCGAGCTGTGCTGGGAGATGTTGGCGGAGCCGCTGCCTTCCTGAGAATCCGACATGTCGAGGTGTGATAGGGGTTGAACAAGAATGTGAAGGCTGAGAAGGTTCGAAGACGAGTAGAAGTCGAGTGGAGGACAAATATGCGAATGTACACCGCCGTTCGGAATTCAGGTGAAATTAGGCTTAACGCCGAATGCTGCCCCGCGCTGACCGCCGTCTGGCGCGCTTGTCTCCAAAAGCTTGTCGTCAGCTGAAGAAGAGAATCGAGCTATTCTTGCACAAGGCTCCAGTTGATGGAAAGCTTTTCAGAGCAGCGACTGACGACCTGACCGCCTCCCACACAACTGTAACGAGAGCGGGCTTCGAAACTTGCTGATTCCATTATATTCCTCATTTCTCGCCAATTTATCAGACAATTCCAAAAATACAGTAAACATCATTTATTTCTTCGTGATACTACAGCCCTACACAATGTGACACGACACAACACGAAGTATAGTATATACAATATCCCTATGTACTACGCAACGGCGTCGTCGTTCATGGATGAAGGGCCTTGTTGGCAATGGCGCGGCGACCTTGACCGTGGGTGGAGAGCCTGTACTCCGGCGCATGGTTGTGCTTCACCCTCGACGTCACAAAAGAGTACATTGGTCTGAGAGAAACGATGTGATTATCAGCTGAGGAATGGGTGACGAGGCTGCGCAGGCTTACCTGTTCCATCTATAAGCCCTGTACCGCAGTCCATCTGTTCACGAGCTCCGGAAAGTGACTGGAAAGGAAGTAGAAGCAATGATGAGCGCAGAAGTCATTGGTTCAACGCGAGTGTCATGACCACTCGTGATGAATCAATGTCTCATCGCGAAAAGAAGAAGAAGTGGGGCGAACGACGGTGAGGCGAGCGGTCGAACAAGGGACGTGGCAAAGCGCTTGCAGCTCGGGCAGAGCGGAAGCATCATTCGGAGTTCCAATCTAACCCTCGCTCGTCCCGACCTCAAAGTCCCCTCCGCACTGGACAGCTACTACACACGCAAGTCGTATGGTAACACAAAGTGTATGCGGTAGTAAACAGCGCCTTTGCTGCCTCAAAAGAATATATCTGTTAATTATCGCGCTCACGTCAACATTCAACAAGTGTAGCATTGCGTGGGAAAGCGCCAGGTGGTAGCAATCTCCGCCCAATACTGCTATAGCCCCATTACAAGCTAGCCTAAGCTCTGGGGGAAGCTTATGGCAGGCTTTTGACGCTTTCCGACGGTCATCGCCGCAAAAATCTGGGCAACACCTCTTCGACAAGCTGGCCATCGCCGAGCGCAACAGACCTTTGATGACCTTAGTTCCGTTTGGCGGTGTACAGTACGAGATTATGGAGAGAGTAAGCTATGGACTGCGAGACGAGGCGAATGTACAGTACGAGATTATGGAGAGAGTAAGCTATGGACTGCGAGACGAGTCGACCGCGGGATGGTCGACGCTGGCTGATGGAGGTTCGAAACCAAGAGCAGTGCCCCCCTGACTGGGCTCCGTCGCTCGGCTGGACGCTGGGAGCTCGCCTCACGTGCTCGGCCAGCCCCTGTCGCTCATCCTCTCTATTATAAAGCAGTTGCACGGAGACAAAGACGACCAGCGATTGGCTAGACAAAACTGACATGCGATTGGCTGGACCGTCAGTGTGACGTAAGCCTGCGATGTTAGCGCCCAGCTCCGCGCGCGAGTCGTTCGACGACGTTCCGTGCAACGTTCGACGCGTCTTCCTCCTCTCTCTCACTCACTCTCATTCCATCCGCCCTATGCCTTCGTAGCAGTGTCTTGAGCAGTGTCTTGTGTATAAGTAATCATTATTCAAGACTGCTCAACATGAACCTCTTCCCCCAGAACAAATGGCCTGAGATCCGACGCGACTGATCTCGCCGCACCCGGACCTGTGGCGCAGGCCCGACGCCCGCCATTCTGACGTTCAAAGCGGTAAGAGTTCGGGTGGGCTCAACCTTTCATTTTCTGTGAATTCTCACTGCGAATGAGCTTGGGCCGTCGTAGTAAGCTTTGCGCTGTGCCGCCCGGGTTAGAGAATGCCCCGCAAGAGGACGCAGAGCGAGGCCTCCAAACCGGTGCGTGCTCCACTATTCGCTGGCTAATTATCGCTTATATGGGCTGAACATATCAGTTCTCAAGAATTGACCTCGCCATAGCGGCATCAGAGCAGAACGCAAGAAGAAGAACGAGCTCGACGTGTGCTCGAGAGCCCGCCATGATAAATCGTGCGTGTCCTCTCTATTCCTCGCGTTCTCGACTTACCAGCTTTACAGTCTACCCTTACGCGACACCTCTCTACCCTCGCCACTGCGCGAACACGTCCACTTTGCGAATGTGGGCAATACCTACCTCGGCACACTAAGACAGGGCGTCGTCCGATGAAGACTCTACTGTGGCGCTGAGCCCCTTCGCCCTAGTATCTGCCCGAGTACGAGCACAACTCCACGGCGCTCCCTTTTCGACACCGGAGTCTTCGCAAAGAACGCGCGAGCGTGCTTCATATCACGAAGAACGCCAGGGACCAGAAAACCTGGACCCGTCCAATCCGAGGCCTCTAGGCTCTTGCTGAGCCAGCCACAAGTACATAGTGAGTTTGTCCGTCCTGAGCCTTGCAGATTTGTGCCAAAATAACTTACGAACAGGTCGCCTCGGAGTCGTCCGCCCGCCGCCGGCGCAACCGCGAAGTACACAGTCGCGTCCGGATAGGCCGCGCGAATGAACGTCATCGCGTTGCCGTCGACTGCGACGACCTTGGCCGCATGGACAACGGACATCGCGTGCCGCCATTGCGGAGCGCTGCACTGGGCAGACAAGCGGGCGAATAGGACTGACGGCCAGACCGTGTCACCCGTACGACAAATTAAATGCTGTCCTCATGGCCTTACGGCTCGCCTTCGCGTCGAAATATGCACCCCCGCCCGCGACACCGCCGGCCCGCAGGACCGGCGGGGAGCGGGCGTCCTGTCCGCTATGGCAGCCTATGGCAGCGTTGCCGTGTAAGTTGAGATTTTCTATCGTGCGACGCGTAGCTTCCGTTTGTGTTCGACCCCGTGCAGCGCACGGGCAAGTGCTAGTCATGCATCATGTCCACATGTACATCCGCCGGTGTGCTGTTCAGTCGCATTGATTCGCGCAATCTGATTGGATAAGCCTCCCTACACAGCACCATTTCCAAAGGTGGTGTGTCGCGCCGCCCCGATGCCCGGGCATTGCCGGGCAATTACAGTCATGGCAAGGGGTGGGACGCCGGAGGCGGCCCAGGGCTCCCGGCCCAGGGCTCCCGGCCCAGGGATGGCCAGGGATGGCCAGGGTTCCCACGGCCGACGCTGAGATCTGGGACGGCGATGTGAAGAGGAACCGGCCCTGCGGGAGAATCGCCATCAAATGGAGGATCTCGCGTCCGACGTCCAACACTGATGTTTGTCGTTGAACACAGTTTGGCTCGTGTGCCCTGTTGCTTCCACTCGCCGTCACACCTCTCCTCCCGCCCTCGCGCTTCACGCGCCCCGAGATACGACACATCTTCAATAATATTACACCATCATTAAAACTGGATTTTCTGCGTGCGAGCCTTGGAGCGTCGCAGGTGAGTTGCGTTTGGTGTAGTGCAAGGGATATGGGGACGCGAGGACGCGCGGGCGTGCGGGCGCGCAGACGTCGTGCGGGCGTGCGAAGAAGAGCAGGCGGTTTCTGTGTTTGGATCGCGGTGGCGCGAACGAGTTCGCTGTGCAAAACGGCGTGGGCAGACGGTCAACGTTCAAGGGGCGGAAACGCCGACATAAGGATTATATGCGGCGGAGGGAGTCACCGCACAGCGCACGGTGAGCGGGACAGGCTACGAGGACACTTGCCTTATGTGGTTTCAAGTGCGCAGACAACGCTAGGGGCAGCGAATGGGATAGGAGATGGTGCCCTCTGCACTGCGACTGCCACCACCTTCACTGCCATGAACATCAAGCCCAAGTATTTCGCCCTCTGCACAATGCCTCTCGACTCAGTCCGAGTCGACAATCCAGCCGGGGACAAGGTCAGCGCGCGGCACGTCCACGGAAGCGGCGCTCATCGCCTCGAAATCAAGCTCGCGACTCCTTGCCGCCTCGGTAATGATCTCGTACAGAAGCACCTCCCCTTGTTCTTCCACACCTCGGGCTTCGTGCCTCTCCACGAGTACACAGAGGAAGTCACGATAGCGCAGCCGAACAGCGTTATGATCACCACTCGAGCGACCTTCCGCCTCGAGAAGCCGAAGAGCCGCATCGGCTCTCTCAATTGGCAGCGCACCATGGATGGCCTCGCCAACCTCGTGAAGGTCGCCGAACGCGCATTCGGGGAGAAGGTTTCGACTGACGCTTTCCTTCCGGTCGATGGTGGTAGGGCGACGAATCTGGTACTCGAGTATACGAAGGTTGATAAATGTGAGTACAATATGGTAAGCAATTAATTTGGACGTACATCTATCAAGAGCAGCCTCATCTAAAGCTCACGTTCTGTCACTATAGACTCCTCAGCGTCCCGGCTGCCCGTCGTGCAGCCCGTCGTCAACTCCAGTGGGCTCAGACTCGGAAGATATCACGCTGGTTTCTGTGCGCAGCCACACCTATATTAACTGCTACATTCTGACATTGCTTCCAGCCCCGCACTCCTCGCACTCCAGAGGAAAGCCGCGAGCACTCTGTTGACGCAGACGGCGTCGACCAAGCGCTCCTTGGGTGTGCTATCGCCGTCAACAACTCACCGGTCCATGCAAATCACATCGAGGCATACGCCGCCATCCAAGGCACTTTCCACGCAGATACTCAGTGGCGGAAAGTCGACCGCGAGAAGCGGTCCGAGAAGAAGCGCAAGCTCGCGACGCCGGCCTCTGGCCCTCAGGCGAGCAGCTCCACTGCGACGACATCGCGCAGCGCGCCGTCCGGACTTGGGCAGGTCGCGGACGCTCCGGGCGCGAACCCACAGCACGCTAGCTCGAGTGCTGAGTCCTCCAGCGGCGGCGACGGTGCTTCTCGGCTGCGCCAAGTCGAGAAAGTCGGGCCTACGATCACCATCATGGACTGGCTCCCGGCCGTCCTTGATGTTTTCTTCACAGTCGAAGTGCGTCGAGAGGATGGCCGTGCCGTCCTGCATGGCCGCTTGCGCGACTGGTCCGCTCCGAATGTGTAAAGTACTCATGATTCTCGAATGTACAGGACAGGCGTCGAGTCCGTCCATGTAAAGTAGTGCTAGCCGACTAGTAAATAAACCGAGAGTGCGACCGGGGCTCGGATGTGAAGAGGAGCTGCGCGTAGCTACGCGACAGCGTTTCAGCTCGCCCGCTGACGGTAAATGCTGAATGCGGCGGGATGCCCGTGTAAGGAAACGGGCTGCGGAATGGGCTAGGAACGAACCTGGACGGTGCGATCGTCCGCGCACGTCTTGCACGAACGTTCACCACAACTCACGCCTGAAGCATCTGTTCAGCGGCGGGCCCCACCTAGTCCTCACCTCCGCTTAGTACTCATACCAAATAAACCTTCGTGCTTACCTCCTATCGCATGGCCCATTTCGACGGAGAAGTGGTGAAGGCCGCGATCAAGGCGACCTTCTCGTCCAAGTCGGACCGCAAGAAGTTCCACAAGACCTGGAGCGGAGAGGTCAGTTCGAGCTGGAGTGGGCAGTTGGCTAGTAGACTAACCTCTCAACTAGATAGCTTCCCGTGTAGCTTCCTGGTCGAGGAGGCGCGCAGGGCACCAATCCGTCCACGTTGCGCAGCTCGAATTCGAAGCTACGGTCATGCAATATGTCAATTGGCTACAGCAGAAGATGAAGATAGCACGGGACATGACTCACGGTACACGCCTCTAGCCCTCGGTCCCTCTGTACGGCCCACGGTTCACGCCTCCCTCGTTCAACGACGTCAACATACGCAACGCGAACCCACTCATCGAGGCAACAATTGCGTACCTGAAGCCGATTACCGTCGTGCACCCGGTGTTCTTCCCGGAGCTCAAGCAGTGCCCACGAGACAAGGCACATCAGAGCGTGTCGTGGGACTCGGCTGGACGACTACTGGAAGCTGCGAGGTCCACGGGCTTCTGCAAGAGGAGAAGGCAATCGGATATCAGCTACGCTGAATGGACTGCCACGAGAACGGACCGAATCCTACCGCGGCTTCGCCAGAAGAGAGGAGAGAGGAGCGGCATGCATTGCTTTGCCACGACGAACGACATCTTCTGGAAGAGTTAGGAACATTGGCAGATGCTCGGTACGCCAGGGTACGTCCTGCAGTTCGAAAATGCATCAGCTGCTGACCTTGCTTGATATATATCAGATGAGATATCTTCCTAGCATGGGGCACGGCATCGGGGCGGGTGCTTAGTCAGCGTCGTGCCCCGGGGCACAGCGCGTCACGTGCGGTGCGGGCGGGACCCCGCCTTCATGCGGGAGGCGGGAGATTGCGCGCAAAACGGCGGCGGAGGGCGCGGACGCGCCGCATATGCCCACGTTCGGGGCAGATTCCATCAATCTGGGCCCTCCCGCCGCGGCTGTCACTCGGCGTGCGCCTTGTGACGCTACGATTCGGGCGGGGCGCTGTCACAGGGAGCGGCGCGACCTTCTGGGCGCCGGCGACGGTCGGTAGGGCCTAAGCGAGGGCGATTGATGCGGCCGCGAGCGAGGGCGGCCAGACTGACGCGCGGGACGTGCCCCACGTCGCGCTGAGTGCCTTATTTTACATCGGGTACGCGGGCGGTCATGCTCCCAGCCAGATTTCTCGTGCCCCACGACGCGAAATGCGACTTATTATACATGGGGCACGCGGAGGACTCCGGGGCGCGGCCTGCGGCGCCAGGCTTTACGTCCTGCGAGCCCTCCATCAATCGCTCGGTCGCGGTAAGCGGCGGCGACGACTTGCGCACTGTGCGCAGCTTGTCCCTCCACCTCCTGCCTTATTTAGATTACCAATATATTTTGACACACACTAGACACCTGTGCTTACAGACCTGCCAATTTGCGCAGCGACTGGGCGACGGGTGGGAGGCCGACGAACTCGAGCGCACCTTCGGGCGCGATCCGAGGTGCCCGGGGGTCTCGGCATGCGCTCCCGTGCCGCTTCCGGGCGCTCCGGGATCGTGTATCCCGGAGCAATTCAAGGATAGCTTTCCTGAGTTACCTTTGTAACGTAGTCAGCTTTATTCATCGTCTATCGTTTACCCCCTAGCCGATAATTGCTCGCTTCGCTCGCAATTGTCCATAGAGAGAACGTACGTCCCTGGTTGGCCAGGGGTCTGGGGAACCAAACACTATTGTCCATCTTATCAGTTTTGCCACTGTTATCCATATCGGAGATTCAATGTGCGGAGAGATCCGTGTACAATGTTCGACTTGACGAATAGCATGGTCTGTGCTCAAACCGAGCTTCATTGACGATGCTCATTGCATAAGATGAACTCTGAAGGCACTGGAAATCGCACACCTTGGCTGTACTGCTTACAATCTGAGTGAGTCAAAAATGATTGCGCTCTTCCCCAGGCTTATCTTCCCATGTTTTAAGCGCCCCAGGATGTCCCACCCATCCACTTCAAGTTTGTGATAGACAAGACATCCTCTCACTCCTCAGAATCGGCGAGCTCTTCCTTCAAGAAACGCTGGCAGAAGCTCAGCTTCGAGCCCTAACTGAAGATGACATCAAGGACATCCTCGCTATAACAGTGTGTCGTCTGGCAGTCAACGTTGTATTGTCAGACTCAGTTAGTTACGCAGCTTCGTATCACGGAACTCCTGCTTGTTTATCCCGACGATAAAGACATCGCTATGCCCGATCAAGCGAAGAAGATAATTTTCATCATCAGTCGTGGAGGATCACGGTGGCCATACCTGCGCCGAGACGAATACTTGGCACATTATCAGGGATACGTGGATCTCGACTTCACCGGGGCACTGACGGAAGCAACTCGTGGCTACGAGCTGCTTTCTGAAGATTACGAGCGCGCTACCTTTGCTTCAAGGGAGTGGTTCTGTCTTGAACTGACTCCTTTGATCTCTCCCACTCGCCGGAGGCTCGCTGGTCCTCTCGCCAAGGAATTGATCACGTCGGCCTTGGCTTCGGAGGCAGGCACCCCACACCCTGGTGAGCACACTATTCCTTGCCTTTACGCTACTCCTTTCAGGTAAGATATGTCACTAGGATCATGATATCAGACTGAATGAGCATCACTTTCTCAGGGTACCGAAATGTCCGCTCTCTGACCCCTCAAATGCCAACATATCCTCGCTTCTACGTGTTGGAGCGGCATTTCTTCTGGAGCTGCTTAAGGGAGGAAGATCTGAGCGATCATCCATTGAAACCAGTTGCAACATCATCACCATCGTTGTGAGTCAATTGTGAGCAGAGGCGACACCGTTTCGGACTGAAAGGATGACGTTATAGAGGCGACTTGCGGAACTTGTCGCATTGACGAAGCGTTTTCCGTGCATTACGGGATTGAACGTCCCGCGTACCGTCGCCCGTGTGGTGCAGGAGCTGATTGCTAAAATGGGTCGCACGCCTTCCTTGCGCCTGTACGAGCTCATCGCTTCTGGGCTGCTTCTGGACGATGTCGATTTACTGGGAATTTTCGACGACTCCGACATGGACGCAGACATTCAACCGGAAGACCTGAAATTGTTGAACAAAGAGACATATGCTTGGTTCATGTACGATGTCGCCGTGATTGACCTTCGCCCACGTTCTTCCTTCGGAATTCCGCGATACTACAGAGCGCAGTTAGAGAGTACATGTTCACTTGTCATGGATTAGGTATTATCGCCATATTAATATGCACATCAATCAGAAGTACCAATCCCATTCAACTGCACAGCGGGACCTAGGAAGCCCATCTGCGACTGGGCCAGCTACTATATCGCTCTGGTCACTCGGGTCCAGCATCCGGGTCTCGTGTGCCCCATGGGCCATTCCTCTCGTGGCCATGGTCACGTTCTCAGATGTGGAAAATCACACGGCCATTCTTGTGGTTCAAATTAGACGGCTCCACGCCACGCGGTCGTCTCAATTCCCTCCTCCTCGCCTCCCCATTTCTCTCCCCCTCCGCCACCTGGACACGCACCAAAACTCTATTCCGTGTCGCAGTAGCAGTACGCCCCATTTGTAGTCATGTCTTACAAGTTCTCATTGCAATACGAAGTGTCACCCTGCAGAGACGCGGCGATCTTCATAACGCCGGTACAGCGCGAGAGAGCACGGGCAGCCCGCCAGGCCCGCCCCACGCAGGGAAGTACTAAGGGTAAGCAAGTACCCCGGCGGCGCCCAAGATGACACACAACAGTAGATGTTCAGTCCGATTTGCATTCTATGGATCAACCAGATGGTTCTAGCCTGGTTTAGAGCCGTTTTCAATAAACTCGGCAGTAGGGCCAAATCGGCAGCACTGCAGGCATAGGAAGATATTGTACCACCTGAAATGACTCGGAATTTCATTAGAAAGATGACACGGTGAAGCGATTTGCGAGTCAGGCTAGCAGCAATGGAAGCTAGATTTTGCGAGGCCTGTTTGGGCACTTTCGGACCAGCAAGCATGAGGCCTATCATGTGTGCGGGAATGATCATGAAATTACTCTAAAAGGCAGCATGGCGGCGCACCCGAGATGACCTTCATAATCATCACAAGAAATCCCTCCGCTCCGCTCCGACTCCGAGGAGGAGACTAGTTACAACAGAAACCTCCCCTCTTCGATCTGACCGGGTGTGCAAAGGGAGTGAAATTACCTTTGTCCACTAGCACATATCAGAGCAGTTCAGTCTCGAGCTTTGAGGACTGAAGGGGCTGCAGCAGCACGTACAGCGCTCCTCATAACTTGTGTAGCTTTCTGTGTCGTTCGCGCCTCTGGGGATTGCGCTGCACAGCTGCTGAAATGACGTACCGGAGACGAGTTTGAGCGCGCGATCCTGCACCTCGACCCAGGATGAGGTTCCGTCTGCGTGACACGAAGTGCGGCACGCACTCAAAGTCTCGAAGACCCAATGACCGTGTACACCGTCCGACATGGGCCGGTAGTACTGGACGACGCCCGCGTACATGCTCACGCTGAGTGAGCTGAGCGAGGTGGCACGCATGTTCGTCTGTCCTACTGCGGCGCGCGATGCCGACGACCCCGAGTAGCACGCCGTCACGTATTTTTTCTTCATGCAGCTCACGTCTGCGCGCTGCAGATGGTACTGCGGTCGGCGAAGCGCATGAGGATATGGACAAAATAAGAGTGCCAGACGCGTTCGCGATGCAGGCGGGCAGGGATGTGCTCGTGGGCGTCGTTGGGAGGCATCTGCGCGCCGCAGGGCCGGAAATTCTTCTGAGCACCTACCAAAAGCCCCTCTTCTGAAGCTTCGCGACCTGTGACAAATGCGGTTTACCGGACAGGATGAAGGCCCCGTGACCCGTGACCGTCGATTTGGTCGTAAAAGTACAGTACCAACATACAACGTACGCTTCACAGCAATACCTGATTACAGCGGCAAGCATGGATCAGTGATCACAGATGGGAGAAATCCCTTCTGTCCGCTCCGGTGAGGAGACTAATCTGTAAAGAGACGCTTTTCCTTCGCTCCGGCCGGAAAGTCAATCAAACGCTCCAAGTCTAACACCACAACAGCTAGAGTGGCCGCGGTTCCGTTCTGAGCCGTGGTTCAAACCAAAAACCAGTGAAACGGACCACAGGTTCGGTCCAAAGTTCGGTCTGGCCTGGGGCATGTGGCAGCGGGTCTGGTTCGCGTCGGGTTCGCGGTTCAAGCCACAGTGTCGTTTGACCAGAGAGCGAGCTTGCGAGCGCCTGGTCAAACAAGTGCTTAGTAAGCATGAGAGGACCGGAAGCGGAAAGCGACCTTCGCATCCGCTCACCTTTCCCACTTTCCGCTCACGGCCCTCGCAAGCATCGCAGTCATTTCTGAGCTTCGCTCCTTTTTCTCTGTCGTACATCCTCGTAATACAACATGCCCGGATCCAAGCCCCCACCCAGCGCAGGCAGAAAGGCCTTGTACAACCTTCGGAGCGCGCACCCTAAGGCCGGTCCGCAGCAAGCGTTGGAGGAGGCCGCCGAGCCCTCAGGAAGTGGGATGTATGCGGGGCACGAGGTTACGGTCGGAAGGGGAAAGGAAGGAATTCCCTTGAGCGAGATAGACGAGAGGGAAAGCGAGCGGAAAGACAAGGGAAAGGGTCGCGTCGCGGACGCGTACCCCGATGAGTTTACCACCTTTCATCTCCGGCAGGGTGACGACCCAACACAGAGGCTGATCGAAATGTCTCAGAAACTCGACCCCGAGGCGCGAAAGGCCGTCGCCAACCGCATATATGCAACTCTCGGATGGGAGCCTGCGCCCGAGTTCCGTCGCGGGGGCTACGCCGAACGCGAAGAGACGCGACGCGAGGAGACGCCCAAGCGCGAATCAAGTGGCACCGTCGCGTCGCACGCCGGACTCGCCTCGGTGCGGCAGGTCTCGTTTGAGGATGCCGATGACGACGCCTTCTTCGACCTTCCCGAGACCTGCCCGAGCCCACAACTCGGAGTCTTCCTCACCAGTCGCGCGCACTTGCCGATGACAGCATGCACGAACGCCGCCGTGAAGGACGTCAACGAGAACGCCCAGAAGTACAAGCCGATCAAGTTCACCAACGCCCTGGGAGTCGAGCAGAAGCTCCTCAACCTCGCCTCGCTGCCGTCCGAGCTCGAGATGACGTCGGAGGAGTGGCGTGAGGCTTGGGAGAACTACCTCATCGTTCTGCAGGGCATCCCCGGCCTCGAGCCGAAGGTCGTCAAGATGTTCAAGGCCCACTTCGAGCACTTGAGCAGGCTCACGAAGCTGCAGAACCACCTTCCCGCAGTGCTCGAGTTTGACAGCGACACACGCCGTCGGTTCTGGACAGCCGCCAGGCGCATCACGTTCACTGTCGGTTCGAGCGCATACAAGGCCCGCCTCACGGACTTCATCAACGAGCGCACTCATAAGATGCTCCTAGGGCTCCTCTGAGAGCATTTGCACCATCACGCCCTACGACGCAGACACCATTGAAGACTATCTTGTACGCGACAACCTTCTTGAGCAGCATGCCGACCCCCGACCGAGATACGAAACGGTTTCCCTTCTGGCGAGGGCACAGTCCCGACTTACACCTCCACATCAGCAAATCATGCCTCGGGCATGGAACATACCGACTTCCCTGGTGAGTCTTTCTTCCATGTCACCGAAGCGGTCTGCTCGCGCATGTATGGTGCGCTGGAGTAGTCACTCGCACGTAGGCTTGGCGTTGGAGCAGCCGCTCACGCATGCATTTGCGCGTTGGAGCAGTCGCTCACGCATGCATTTGCGCGTTGGAGCAGTCGCTCACGTGTACACATGGCGTTGGAGCAGTCGCTCACACATGCACTCGGACTTTGCGCGTTGGAGCAGTCGCTCGCGCGTAGGCCTGGCGTTGGAGCAGTTGCTCACGCATGCACTGGCATTCTGCGCATCTGGGCAGTCGCCCGCGCGTAGGCCTGGCGTTGGAGCAGTTGCTCACGCGTGCACTCGGATCTTGCGTGTTAGAGCAGTCGCTCACACTTTCATTCGCATCTCGGAGCATTCGCTCGCGTGTATATCCGGCACTGGAGCAGTAGCTCGTGCATATTTATGTGTCAGAGCAGACGCTCACCCAACAGTTCATACTCGCATGCGCGAGTTTCGCCGCTCTCAGCAGTCGCTGACTGCGTTCGCACTCATAGGTCGCTACCTGCCCGCAGGGCGCGCAGGCTTGTTGCCTAGCCATCGACCCGGCATCCAGTAACACCCTCATAGACCCGGACCACGAGGTGTTTTCCTTCGCGGAATGCCTCCGGAGGTCGTCGCGCTATAGGGTGGATGGTTGGGCGGGTTGTTCTGGATCCGCTGGCACTGGTGGCACATCGACGACCTCCTCCCCCTCTTCATATCGTGCCGCTTTCAGTCCCCAGTCTCCAGTCCGTTCGGAGCTAGAGAAGCAGAGATATGCGTGGTGAAACTTCGCTTGCCCAACTGACACTTTCCCGTCCTTAACGTTTTGCTGCTATCTGGTGGCTTTCGTGCACTCTTACTTTAACAGTGCGATACGGACCCAGCTTAGTAATAGTACCTGCGTCGTAGCCTTCTTGTAGCTCGTTGCCGTTTGTACCCATCTCGCGGGTAGCGGTGTTGTACTTCCCCCGTGCTAGGCTCGCACGGTCCTGGGTTTTCGGGGTCCTGCCCAGAAATCAGCTTCGCCAGGTGGGGTAGCCGAGAGTCGGCGTTGACTCACGACTGCTGTGGCTTCGCTGTGTTGGTGGTTAGTCGTGTTTTCAACGCCTAGCTGCCGCTTCACACTCGAGAAGAATTTCGGCATTCCTCGAGCCTCGAAACGCGTGCAATCTCGCTCAGAACCGCAGCGCGCGAACGCTCCGCACGGCGCGAAACTGCCGCCGAAATTCAAGCGTTTGCGAGCGATTCTGAAGGGATTTTGCAGTTCGGTCTTCGAGGTCTCAGCCGGCGGAGCCCAACATCCGCGCGGCGCAGGATATCGAGCTCACAGACCCGGTTTCAGCTCTGGCATGTAGCCGACGACACAACCGGTCTCCCGAGCCGATTTCGCGCGGGAATTCGCAGCCGAAATCCTCTCCTCCCCACCTGGAAAACTCGTACGAAGCATTGCGTGAAATAAGATTGTATTCACGCAATGCCTTGGGACGCGCAAGGTCCTCCTAGCTTAGGAAGCTGGAACCGGTTCCGAACCGGTTCGAACCATAGCATGTAGTGAGCCCTCAACAAGCCTATGATAACTAGTATTCTTATTATTATTACTCTTATATTATGCACATCGACCGAGAATACCATTTCTATACGCTTGCCCGACGAGAGGTCTATTGACCTGGGGAGCCCGTCTGAGTCTCGACCAGCTTATATATCGCTCTGGTCACTCGGGTCCTGGACCCGAGTCTCGTACGTCCCATAATCTACTGCGGTCATGATCACGCGTACGGCCTCAGACGTGGCAGCCCCACGACCATTTCCTCGTTCGAAATAAATGTGTTCACCGCAGGCGATCCTCTCAACTTCCCCGGTTTCTCTCTCTCAGCCACCTCAACGACTCGACGTCTGAAGCTTCAGCTCGTTAGTTCGCAGCAGCGGTATGTCGTTCACAGTCCCGGCTGAGTTCTCATTGCTTTACCAAAAGTCACGCGCGTGAGCGGCACGGGCACAGCGATTTGGATAGTGCCGAATCTGCCGATACCGCAGGCGTGAGCTCATGTACATGCCGCGGAGGCTCGTCGCGCGCAGGGCAATCGTGCTGGGGGCCGGCTGCTGGGACAGCTACAACCCCATCATTGAGGTCAGACTTCGGCTCTGAGTCGCAGTCGCAGTCGAAGCTCAGCGCATGTGCGCGCCGCTGGGGCACAGATGTGGTGTAAAAGCGTTGTTCGATGGCGGATCTCCACAAGCGCGCCGCCGGCGCGCAAGGCAGGTCATCCAGTCCAGAACATCGGGCGTGAGCCTTCAGTCGAGGGAGGCGCGCAGCCTCGGTTTGCTGAAGTGGACGATTCGCGAGCATTACCTTGCTAAATGGTCTCGAACGCGTGCGCCGCCAGCCGCGGTACCATTTGCGACGCGCAGACGTGAGCTGTACAGCGGAGAAATATGTGGCGTGTCGCCACTCGGGGTCGTCGGCCTTGCGTGCCAGGCGCGATCCCACGTACTCGCTCGGCACGCTCAACGCGAGCATGCACCCGGGCGTTCACTACGACTGATTTATTTTGTACGGCGTACACGGGTACTACTAGATCGTCGAGATTTTGGGTGCACGCGGCACGACGCCCTCTGTGTCCCGCAGGTATGTACTTATTCCGGGTCGAGATGTAGAACGGCGCGTCCGACCTCGTATCCGCTACCGTTGTGTCAGCAGCTGTGCGCCGCCGCGGCAATCCTCTGAAGCGCGCCCGACCTGGATGGCAGCGGAAGGGCTTCTGTTTAAATCAGTCTCCTTCCCGGAGCGGAGCGAAGGGATTTCTTGTCTTTATGTAAACAGGTGGCTTGGCTTCTGGGATAAACCTTTCGAGCTTTCTGATACTCACTGAACGCCCTGGCTCGTCAAATGGCTCATAGCAGCCCAAGAAAACTAGTAAGGCAAATATATCGCCTGAACCATGGTTCAGAACAAGAACCAGGCGGCCCAAACCATATGCACCGGGCATGAAGTTCCGTTCAGGTTCAAATTCTGGCTCTGGTTCATCCATCGACCACAGGGCTCGGTTCTCGGTCGGAGAAATAGGTCAGAGAACCGAACTAAACCGAACCGCGGCCACACCAACAACAGCAGCAGTAGAAGGCCGAACAAAGAAATTGATTGGTGCTGCTAGATACCGTCGTGAGGACCGCACGATAGCGCCATCGGTAAAGCTACATCTGGTACCGAAATACTGTGACCCGCTTGTCCTGCTCTGATCTGATTGCACCGTGAGGCGGCGGCCGTCTGCGGTGAATCGCTGCTCATGCAGGTCACCATACCTACTGTGGTACCACGCAGGGTCCCCCTGTTGAAACATCAGCACTCATTGCGTCATATAGAATGAGCACGCACCGGGAATCTCGGCGTGCCGGTACCCGTGCACGCCATTCGCAACGTTCGTGTTGGGCATACTGAGCGAGAATGTCAGAACGGCAGTGAGGGGTGCATCAAGTGCCCCGGGAGTGCTGACCATAGTGGCTGACAGCTCCGGCAGATGCTACCGCTGACCGTGGGCCCGAGCAGGCCCGAGATGGGCGGCTTGGTGCGGCGTGTCGGTGACACGCTCGAAATGATGCCTGCGGGTGCGCTTAGTAGGGCCCGCAAAGAAACGACGAACGGCGCACCGAAGACCTCTCCGGAAAGCTCTGCGACTCATATCATGGTGCTTCTGGATTGTGGGCAGCAGTATCCTCGTAGATCTATCGTTCAATCCCAAATCAAAGAAAGCCAGCACAGCGCGGCGCAGAACGGCAGCGCTTTGCACTGCTAGCGCGTGCGTTCTCTGAGTGAGGAGATCGGCGCCACGCTCGTGTGTCCCGCGCGCGACGGAGATTGCAACGTTTTCGGCCCTGCGCTCGATGCCTTCAGGTCCTGCGCGTCGAGCCCGGGCCTGGAAGGTGCGGCCACCGCAAGCTCGATCGCATCGGTGACTGGCATGAGTCTTGTCGTTTGGGCGCAGATAATGCTGCAGATATGCCGCCACATGCTATCGCCATGCTGATGGTTGGCGTGGTTGGGCAGAGTCGAGTAGCACGCTGTGGAGGTCGAGCATGGAGCTCGTTGCGAGCGGCGCCGCGAGCCCGTGTGCGGCGTCGGCTGAAGCGCACGAATCGGGCTGTATCGCTGCGCCCATGTGGGGCCGCGAATGACCATTAGTAAAGCGATGGGAACGGTGACGGGACCATAAGCGAGACATAACATTGCTGGAAAACAGAACGGACCTTCGGGGCATGGTGAGGTGGCGGAGGGAAAAAAAAAGAGGGGGGGGGGATTCGGGGGACCGCCTGTAGTATTGATTTCGACGCAAGAAAATTGCCAGTGGGTTGCCACGTCGGATGCCGTAAACGTGACTATCGAAGTTTCTCAGGGACAGGGCAGGTACCGCACACTGCGAGTCGTACAGCACCTGGAAGGGTTGGGCAAACCCGCAAGGTTGTCATTCTGCAGGAGGTAGACTACTTATACTCTACAGGAATAAGGTAGCACCGGAAGACTAATTTACTTCGGATTTCGTCGGATTTCGACACTCCCCCTCAAGCCCCAAGGCGAGAACACGAGCCTGAGAGGCTTGTACTACAAGAAATATGAATGTAGCACAACAGGGAGGGAGTGGTACTTGATCTTCGAAGGATGGTCATGTTGTCGAAGTTCCTTGGCGTTCGACGCCATGCGCGAGCCGTCACGCAGGGCGCGACGCACCGGCGCGCGAGCGCCTCGCGCACCACGCTGCGCGAACGCCACAACGGAGGCAGATCTTATCTTAGTACGGTTCCTTCGTTCCTAGTTGAAATTACTCACTCTCTTTTCGT
>BPQB01000156.1:0-32756 GCA_019973155.2 Phanerochaete sordida | reverse complement strand
CGTGCCGAGCGAGTACGTGGGATCGCGCCTGGCACGCAAGGCCGACGACCCCGAGTGGCGACACGCCACATATTTCTCCGCTGTACAGCTCACGTCTGCGCGTCGCAAATGGTACCGCGGCTGGCGGTGCACGCGTTCGAGACCATTTAGCAAGGTAATGCTCGCGAATCGTCCACTTCACCAAACCGAGGCTGCGCGCCGCCTCCCTCGACTGAAGGCCCACGCCCGATGTTCTGGACTGGATGACCTGCCTTGCGCGCCGGCGGCGCGCTTGTGGAGGATCCGCCATCAAACAACGCTTTGACACCACAACTATCCAAATCGCTGTGCCCGTGCCGCTCACGCGCGTGACTTTTGGTAAAGCAATGAGAACTCAGCCGGGACTGTGAACGACATATCGCTGCTGCGAACTAACGAGCTGAAGCTTCAGACGTCGAGTCGTCGAGGTGGCGGAGAGAGAGAAATGGGGGAAGTTGAGAGGGTCGCCTGCGGTGAACACATTTATTTCGAACGAGGAAATGGTCGTGGGGCTGCCACGTCTGAGGCCGTACGCGTGATCATGACCGCAGTAAATTATGGGACGTACGAGACTCGGGTCCAGGACCCGAGTGACCAGAGCGATATATAAGCTGGTCGAAACTCAGACGGGCTCCCCAGGTCAATAGACCTGACCCTGGGCAATCCCCTGCACCACGATTTTGTTCCCACGAGTGACGTGCGGCACTTGTCGCGAGCGCACGTCAGCGAAAACCTTCGGGAATCCCGGTCAGGATAATGAGGACCTCACGAATAAGGTGACAGCATCAATAGGCTCTGCTCACCGCTTCAGCCTGTACGGCGGCACGTTTTATGCAGCCCCTGGTCCTCTGTCTGTTATGAGGATACCTGGGAATGTTTGATAATGCACCGGAGCGTGATTTGTCTGTGCTCGATTATCATTGCCGCGTCTAGACCGTGAGCAATGGTGTGAAGCAAAAGCTGCCGCGTCACTACAACAAAAAATTGAACAACCAAATCATCCTTACAGCATGGCAGAATCGTATTCTACACACCATAAATATGTTTAGCTGCGCGAAGAGGCAGGAAATGAGCCGCGGTGCACGCCTGCGCAAACGCGTGCGAGGAGCATTAGCGCCCAGCATGGGAAGTGTGAGCCAGCGCGTTGCAGCTCATTCGCAGACGACCACCGCCGTCCCCGCCTCAAAGCTGACGGGCATTTCGACTTTCTGCCCTCGACTTTCTGCCCTAGAAGGAGAGCTGAAGTGCTGGAGTGGGGGAGGGAGCGTTCGCAGAGCAAGCAGAGAGGCTGGAGTACCTCGGTGCGTCAGGGCCTACGTTCCAACCTATGCTGCCGTATTCACACATGAGGCATGGATAGAATATCACATACCTCTGTAGTAGAAGATTTACGATCAAATACACCCCGTATCTACCCCTTCCGAGCTCGGAGCGGGCTGTTACGCCCTCCGAAACAGCCATGGGAGGCGGTCTCAAGCAGCGCACCATCTACAAGCCTCGTAGGCGTTCTGCCAGTCAGAAAGAGCATATCAAGAACCTTTCGAAGAAGCGAAGAGAACCTTTGGATAGCCTGCCGCCTCTCTCGTTCTCTCCTGCATCCCCGACATCATCACTGCCTGCCACCCCTGCTGCACCTCTCTTGCAGCTTGAAGACGTAAGCGATGCGCTCAGACAGAAGAGCGAGAAGGTCCTCGACATAGAAGGCTTTCTGGATGCATCTGCGGAGGTGATCCTCGAGCAGCAAGAGTCGCTCGATGCTGAGCGCGCCCGTGCCGAGGACTACCGCCGCCGCCACAACAACGAACAACATGCGCAACCAGTCGCGACGCAACAAGGCAAGCAAGGCTACCGTATCACAGCAGGCTCAGTCGCTTCAGCAAGATCAAGCCTCTCTCTACAGTGCCCTCCTCGACGCTCACACTGAGGCTGCGCATACTAGCACTCTGCTCTTCGAGTCTCAACATCTGGCGACATCTTGTCTGGAGCAGCTGGAGTCCTCTCGTCTAGCTGCTGAAGGGTCTTCACTGCTGTTGTCTGAGGTCTCTTTGCAACGTGACTCTCTACTCCTCGAACGCGACGTTGCGCGCTCCCTGGCCGAGGCTCGTGCTAGCGAGCTCGACGAGCTTTCGGAGGCTCTGGAAAGCTCTCGGCAACATACCTCTGCGCTCTCGAAGACTACGGAGTATCTCTACGCTGCAAACGACTGGTATGCACATGCTCTCGACGCCTCCTGGAGCGACCGGGCTGTCGTGCTTGCAGAGGCTTCTGGGGTGGTATCGGACGCTCGCTTGTCACTGGAATGTGCCCGGGCTTTGGAAGACGACGCTTCGGTGACAACTTCCCAGGCTCTGGCAGCAGTAGAAGAACATCAGCTCGAGGCAAAGAGAGCTCGCGAGGATGCAGCTAGTGCGCAGCGCGAGGTTGAGCAAGCCTCTCGCAAACTTGACCCCGCACAGAAGGAGGCACGCGCCCTGAAGGCAAATATCAGTCGCGCACCGCAAGGTCTCGAGCGAGCGGTCAAGAAGGCCGAAGACAAGGTCCGCAAGCAGTTGGCGAGTGCGAAGATCATCAAGAAGGGTGTGTACACATCCGAGGCTCGCGCCATGGCGCGCAGCCTCGTGCATCAAGGCTGCGCTCAAGAGAAGTCGGCGAGGCAATTCGCGACATTGGGGCTATGATGGGGGTGAAGGTCTCACACAAGATGAGCCGTCGCACCGTCGGGCGCAGCGTCATGGAGGGCGGTGTTGCCGCGCACGTCCAGCTGGGCTTCGAAATCGCACAGAGCCCCGGTACGTACCTCACTGCTGTGTATGACAACGACACTTATTGTGATCTCATTCGGTAGACATCACTTAACAGAGAACGTCCTCGCAGTCAGTACACGGAGTCCATAGACGAAGGGTATACGCACGCTCAAAGTAAAGGGAAGTCTCTGAGCGTGCCCGAGGCGAAACGGCGAGTACTTAGGGAGCGAGGAACGGCGGTAACTAAGCTACCTAGATACCGGACCGTGCGGGAGTCCGTGAACGAATGTGATACGCGGAAGAACGAAAAGAGAGTGAGTAATTTCAACTAGGAACGAAGGAACCGTACTAAGATAAGATCTGCCTCCGTTGTGGCGTTCGCGCAGCGTGGTGCGCGAGGCGCTCGCGCGCCGGTGCGTCGCGCCCTGCGCGACGGCTCGCGCATGACGTCGAACGCCAAGGAACTTCGACATCACTATCAGTGAAGATGGAACTACGCGCGCACCGTAACGTCACCAAGGAGTCCCGTTTTGCGAACACCCGTGCCCCCAACTCCTACATGGATCCAACTAGCACCATCCGCATTCAGAATAGACTTCTCGGCGTACACTCTTCAGTCGACCACAAGTCGCACACACAGCTTGCTGGCTGGCAGAAGCAGTAACCATTGGCGACGTGTTCACGCGGTCACCTGTAGCGTCTCAAGAGAATCTTATTCTCTCTGACTCGGACTGCGTGCGAAAGACCCTTGGCATGCATACCGACCACGCCGAAGATCAGCGGAAGCTAAAGAAGCTCTACAAGGCACTGAAGAAGGAAGTCACGCTCGAAGAACTCGGCTCTGTTCAGCTGAAGAACCCAACACCCGAAGTGCAAGCTCTGCTCGACCGCGCAGTTGCCTCAACAATCGAGCGTGTTGGTGGGCTCGCAGCGTGGAGCGCACTATCCACGGAGGAGCGGAAAGCACATGACGTCGACATGATTCGTGGCTTGACTATGACTCTTGGCGCGGAGGCGTACGAGAAGCTATCTGATGAGTCGAAGCGTCAGCTAGATCTGTTCTTCAGGGCGGGCTGCTGCATGCACAAGGAACTCAACTCCGTCAAGGGCGGTGTTGCAGCGATGTCGGAGAGGTGGAAGGAGCTGGAAGGGCCCGGCCCTATTCTGCTTCCAAACCGCGACAACCGCGCGGTCGTCGAGCTCGCTGATTCGTCCAGGAAAGAGGCAAGCGCTGCGGAGCGTCGGGCAGCTAATGTCTCGACCGGCGGCGCAGTGAGGGGCGCAAGCCTTGCGGGTGCCATCTTCAACCATAAAGATGGCAAGAAGGGACAACATGACGCATATCTATATCACTTTCTGCACCTCACTGGCCGCTCGATAACCTTCCCTGACACCAGTAACACCCGGTATCAGACGTACTGCCTTGCAAGTGCGGAGCTCCTAACGCACCTTGCAACCTATCGTCAGTACCTCGAGTTCATTCGAGACAAGAAGGAGTCGCGCGACTTCAATAACCTTGAAGGGAATGTCTATCGTGGTCTGCACGACCCTGCTACACTCTCGGAGATGGCGGTTCTCGCATTCTATGGAGAGGCCGTATCTTATCCCTACGCAAGTAAGGTTCGAGGTCCTGGCTCTGAGGATCTCAACGTCCTCAAGCTTGGCGAGCTACACAAGGAGGTACAGCAGCATATCCAACGCCTCATCGACGACCCTTCCCTCGTTCTGTCACCCCAATCCGACCCTTCCCTAGTCACATTCGACGGCAAACCCTGGCGGCATCCAAACGCCATCACGGCTATATACACATTGTCCCCGAACCTTCCCCATCTCGAGGCGCTCCTGGTCGCCTTCTTGAACGGCGCGCTCGCTGTTTGGATCCGCTTTAGCGGCGAGTTTGCGCCTGGCGGCACAATTGACACCTCAACAGCGCAGGAACGCTATCGCGCGTGGATGCAGCCCTGCAATGATGCATTCGAGGGTATTCTAGGCACCTTCCGCCGCGTCATGCATGCGCGCCCAAGTCTCTCCGAGCAGCATTTCAACGCGCAGCTCACCTACGAACGGAACAACACACAGGACTTCATCGACGCGAAGCTGTCAGACGAGGCCAATCAGAAGTTTTTGCGCGCTGAGGCTCGGGTCCGGGACAGCAGCAAGCCCGAGCAAGCACGCAAGCTTGATTTGGCACAAGCGGAAATAGCAGCAGTCGAGCAGAAAAGGGCCAAGGAGCGCGCCAAGGCGGAGAAGGCAGCACAGCGGGCGCAGAAGCTTGCCGGTGTTGTGCTCATCCTTGACAACGCCCATATCCTGCAGCTCAAGGTCTCCCTCCTCGATGAGCAACTTGATGCACACCGCGCCCTTCGAGAAGACTCGTCGATTCCCAAGAAGTCGCATCTCAAAAATAAGCGAGCAAAGCAAGAAGCTCTGCTCTCTCTAGTCGAGGCATATCTCGCGCGCCATCCTGCTGACTCAAACGCTCCGGACACCGCAGATGGACAGGTCCAGTGAAGCAGAGGACGAGCCCGAGGACGTTTCACAGACTCATTTTATTGCTACAGAGGACCTCGAGTCTGATTCCGACGTAGAATAAGCGGCAAGCCTTGTTTTGAGTACGCTGCGTGCAGCAGCCATTCACGAAGGTTTCGGAGTCCAACACGAGCGCTCATTGACCGCGCCTCCGCCTCCGAACGCAAGCTCAAAGCTGCATGGCTGAGGCCCCGGCCACCCAGACGGAAACCCACTCCGTATACAAATTGCTGATGCGTTCAGTGACGGGGTCTGTATGCCCGTCCGCGTGCATCTCTACGACCGAGTGATGCCCTCTGATAGTAGGGTATTTTGCCGATTCCCAGGTCAGTCACAGTCGAACAGTCAAGACTCGCTCCGACAGACACTGCTTCACATTGCATTTCATGTACAGGCAGTGCTTCCCGGGGCTCTCGCCCTGCCCCCGTGGGTGGTAGGACGATGTAGCGTACACTGAGGTTCGATATATGCGCAAGGACGGTAGTGTTAACGGACCCTCCTGGGGAGGTTTATATGATACTCGCTCGACGGCTCAATGTCGTACTCTGTATAATCAGATGACATTGACGCGGCTTTCCCTTGGTCTCGGCCTAGCCCTCGATGGTGTTTCTACACGGCTAGTCCAAACCCGTGCGTAAGCACTGGTAGCAGCTAGTAGAAATGGTATTTTCAGTCGATGTGCATAATATAAGAGTAATCTCGTTGGACGATTGTATCGAAATCAAAGATGACACTTTCAATCGATCGGCGTAGCGAGGACGTCCGGGAGTTGGAAAGATCCCCCCTCGTCCTCATCCCGTCCCATCCCGTCCCATCCCATCCCGTCCCATACCCCGAAAGGGGCGGCGGGTAGTCCCAAAACAGACGATGCTTCCCTGATCTGCTCCTTTCGTCGTGACCGAAAGCGGGTAGGCCCAAAGCAGCGAAGGCGGAGGGTGCTGGCCGGCCGGTTCGGGGCAGCCGATTCGGGGCGGGGGTTCGGGGCGACTGGTCAGGTTCGGGGCGGGTTCGGAGCGGATTCGGGGCGGATTCGACTGGATGGTCATGCAGAGGAGTGCGCTCGCGTGTGCGCGCGATGCTCCGGACAAAGGAGGTGGTGGCCAACGCGTTCCATCGCGACATCGTCGCTACCTTCGTCCTGCGAAGCGTCGCGGTCGCCCCCGCACACGAGGCGACGGTGGCGACGCGCACGGGACAGTGGCGGTTGCGTGCATGAGAAGGACGCGCTGCTGCCGTCGTCGTGTGCGCGGCCTTGTCTTACGAGGTGTCGCGGTCGCCGCGCGCGCGTCAGACGTTGTGGACCCGCGCAAGAGGACGGCGGCGGCTGTGCGGACGCGAGGTGGTCGCGCACGAGAGGTTGTGCTACCGTCACCCGGACCGCCGCTGCTTTAGGTGCACGGGCTCCGAGCCGACGCGCACGCGACGACGTGAGACAGCGGGGAGCCACTGCCTTCGTCGCGCGCGTCGAGCACGCGCACGGCCTGCTCGGGAGCGCATCCTCAAGATTGCACCTACAGATGAGCAGGCCGCCGTAACCGCGCAGTTCGTGCTGGGCGACGTCGCTGTGATCCGCGTGCTGTGCGGAAAGGACTACACGGGCGCGCTCTGCGGCCGATGCTTCATAGCTGAATGCGACGCTGGAGGAGGGATCTTTCCAGGACAGGGACTTACTCCTCATAGGCTCATACCGCAGTCTCTGGATGATTATTTGTTGAAAAGCGGGGTCGCGCGGACGGGGGATGGCGGTCAAGGAGCAAACGCGCGAGGCGTTCACGTTCGATTCGGTGAGTCTATGTACTCGACGACATGACTCGGGACCTAACGACGGATCTCCAGGTACAATACGATGGTGCTAAGATAGACAAATAAGCGTAAATAGATACCGCACGAGCGCCGTGAGCGCGAGCTCGGACAAGGAACGATCACAAATTCTGACGTTATCGTCGCAGTCCTTCTGGTATAGACTATCACACGCGGGTTTACGACCAAGAAGAAGGACGACATGCTGTAAATCAGTTGTTCATGACCGAAGTTTCTCGAGAAGACGAGAATTAAGAGGTCAACAGCCCGCGTACGTGCTAAAACATCATCGGGTCGTACTGGAATGCTGTGAGCCAAGCAACTGGAAGCATGCTATCTAGCACCTCGAGCATGCACAAACGGAGAAGTCTCCACCGGAACGAGGGTATACATGGCAGGACAAGAGCACATTGTTTTTTTTTTTTTTTTTTTTTTTTTTTTTTACTCCATTTACGTCCGTGAGGGCAGTGCCCTATGGTAGACGTAAGACACCGAAATACTACAGTTGATATGTGCAACAGGTCGGGTGAGGAAAGCAGCAACAACACCTCCCCCGCAAGCGGGATCATGCGGTGAATTGGTAAGGTACTGTGGGAAGAAAAAGCGGTCAATGTGGCACCGAATGCTCCCTAGCAGTCTGGCGATTGAACGCTAGAGGTTGGGTTACAAACCTGCACGCTTCGCTGGACGTGTTCACCTGTGCCCCGTGGCCTCTTGCCGTGCAGGAGTACGCTCAGCAGTTCTCTGCTTCGCGTCAGAACTCCCCCAACCTCGACTGCATGATAAGGAACCGCCACAGCCGCGGTGATTCCGAAGTACATGCCCAGAAGTGGAGAAGGAACCTGTGAGAAGTCGAGAAAATTGCGCCAGTCGCGTGTAGACAATGCCGTGCTGCAACAGCGCAAGTCAGCCGTGCTCGAGAGCGATAGAAGGACGTCCCTTAGGGCTACGCCGCCCGATGTTCCCGACGCGTGCGCGGACGCTTCGCGGGTTTGCTCGGTTTCTTGTTCGCTCGCTTCGCGTACTTGAGTATACCCAGCCGTTGTGTGAAACGTCCGGTCGAGTGGATGTAGGCAAATACTGCGCTTTGTAGGCGCGGGTTATTGAGCAAGGCTCCTAGTGAGCTTGCGAGAGGACCGCAGTCGTAGTATAGGGCGGCGCGGGCGCGGGCATAGGCTGGACACTTGAAGAAGTAGTGTATGACGGTCTCGTCTTCTTCCTCGCACATGGGGCATAGCGGCGAATCTGCGCCGCCGGTCTTGTGCAGAGAGTGCCGAAGGGGAGATCGACCGGATCGAAGTTGAAAGATGAGCGATGCGTGTCGCCGGGGGAGCTTCTCGATGTACCGTCCGAAGTGGCAGAGCTTGGGAGTGGTGTCGAAGATCTTGGTGCGTTCGTGCCGCTTTGACTCGCGCCACTGCTGGGCGGCGCGTTTTGCGATGTCTGCAGCGTGAAGCTGGCGTAATTTGATACGCTGGTGGGTAGAGAGGAGCTTCGGAGGTACGCTGGTAGCGACTGCGGGGGAGATGAGTCGTTCTGGGCCGCCTTCTTCGCCTCTTCGTCCGCAAGCTCGTTTCCGTCGACACCTAGGTGTCCAGGGACCCATCGAATAGTTATCTTGATACCGGGGTGGCGGGTCTTCACCGCCTGTTCGAGTTCGTGCACTGCATCGAGGAGATGGTGCCCAGGAGTGGAGCGGCGTGATCTAAGAGCGATGACGGCAGCTTTATTATCAAGCGCAATCGAAGCTTTACTCACCAAGCCAGGCTCCTTGCGGATCATGTGTAGTCCTAATAGAATCCCAGCTAGTTCCGATTCGTATACAGTGTGCTGGGCAGACGTTCCAAGGTGGGTACGGAGGGACTTTGTGGATGGCGCTCGGCCACGGAACAGAACGGCGGCTGCACCCACTCCGTTTCGGAAATCGGAGCCATCCGAATAAACTCGGACGCCACCAAGGACCTCCCATGTTGCATCTGCTGCAGCGGCCGCTTCTTTTGATTCAGCAATCTCGAGCGCCATCCCAGACGTCCACTCGGGCGGGACGCGCGCAGGGCGCACGGTTTCGACTGTCTGTGGGTCAAGATGGAACAGGTATAGGAGCTGGTGGAGTGTGGAGCGGTGCCGCTTGACGGGACGCCGAACGGCCCGGAGTATGAGTGGGTAGAGGGGATGTGATGAAGGCTGGGCACAGAGACGAACGAGAGCTCGATGGCAGTGCTTCTCGACTAGAAGCGGGAAAGGAAGGAGGTCCGCGTGAGCGAGGCATATGTCGGTCGCTGTGTTGCGGTATGCGCCAAGCATCATGGTCGCCGCTTGCTTGTGAACTCGCGCCAGGCGGTCGATGCTGCTCACGGAGCCTTGCCGGTGCGTCTTGCCTTCGATACTGTGGATTGGGACCAGGAACACGTCGGCAGCGTAAAGCATGGCCGGCACGGCCTTGGAAAGGTAGAGCTGGCGGAGCTGCTTGAATCCGACGCCTGAGCATCCTCCCGCCATTCGTCGAAAGAGTGTGACCCATTGCAGCCCTTTGTTCAAGGCTCGGTTGGTCTGCTCCTTCCAGAACAACTTGTGGTCAACGAGTACACCTAGAAACTTGTATGACTTAGCTACTGATATCGGTGCGCTGCCCTGGCCGAGGTCAAGCGAGGGGCCAAGGTCCTTGAGGCTCCGAGCGCAGTCCAGCAGGCCGAACTTTTCAACCGAAAATTCCGAGGTGTGTAGCTGGGACCAAACAAAGGCACTGTCTGGGCGCGTCATAAATGCGCGTAGCTTGGCATGTGTGTCGCCGAAGATATCTCCAGTAGCCAGCACTGCAACGTCGTCGATATTTCCTGTAATCAGCTCGCCAAGCTTCGCGTCTGCGCTATCGAGGAGCGGAGAGTTGTAGAACTGATACAGGATAACGGAGAGCGGACATCCTTGATCCAGACCCGTGAAAGTGTCGAATGGAGCCGATTCAAAATCGTCGAAGAGGAGCTTGGTTCTCCGGCCGCTCATTTTGCTCTGTAGCCAGTGAACGATTGCACTCGGGACACCGCGAAGTCGAAGGACGTGGAAAAGGCGTTCAGGCTCAACGCTGGGGAAGGCGGCCTGCACGTCAAGGAAGAGAATGGACACAACCTGCCCGCGTCGCCATGCGTTCTTGATCGTGGTTGTGAGGTAGTGAAGAGAATCCGAGGTAGTGCGGCCTGGGCGGCCAAGGAAGTGCTGGCGAGAGAGGAGTCCAAGGCGTTCGGCGTGCGTGACTAGGATCTTCGTGACGCATGTTGCAAGACCCTTTGCAATGTTGTTGATGAGAGCGATTGGGCGGAACGACTTGCAGAGGGAGTAGTCCGGACGGCCGGGTTTGCGCAGGACGATCGTGAGGAGCAGTTTTCATGCGTCCGGATAGTACGCAAGCGCAAGCGACGCTTGGTATATGCGTGTCAGGTGCGGTGCCAGGAGGTCTGCCCCCCAAATCAGCGCTTCGTTTGGGATGCCATCTTCGCCGGCGCTTTGAATTTCTTGAGTCCAGCAAGTATTTCTGCTACGAAGCTTTCAGTGATCGCGGCGACATCGAATGCAGCGTCTGGGTACTCAGCTAGTGCTTCCCAATCGCGCTGCTCGCAAGCGGGAGGGAAGAACGTGCGATGTAGTGCGTGGCTTTTCTCGTCATTGTTCTGAGTGAGCCTAGAGCTCCCGTCCTCCTGGGTCATTTGGAGTTGCGTAACCCGATCAGTCGAACCATCTGAGGAGCCTCCTGCGACGTAGCGTGAAAAGTTCCAGACATTGTCCTCGTCAACATCTTCTAGAAACGCCTCCCAGTGCTCTCGTTTGGTGCGCGAGATGAGTTCGCCATATTTGTTGCGCTGACGTCGGTAGTCGGCGTGGCTTGGGTGGTCGCGGTTGTGTCGCCAGTTGTATGACTGCTTCCCGAGGCGGCGGAGCTGTCTTCGTGCCAGCTCGAGCTCCTTGTTCCACCATCGCTTCATGAACGGGGCCTTCATGCGCTTGGGAACCGTTTCGTCACGGGCCTCACAGAGCGCCTCAGTGAGCTTCTTGAGTTCGAGATCGAGGTCGTCGCGAGTGCGGATGGGCTCTGATCATAGGGATTTTGCCAGTATTTTCTGCTCTAGAGAGTCTCGAAACGTACCAGGTTCGATCTGTCGCCAGTTCCAGCATGCTCGTCGCTGGTTGGTGCGCACTGCAGGTCGAATGTTGCGCGGATTGGGAAGTGGTCGGTGCACGGAGGCTGGTCCTCCGGAATGACCTGGCACGATAGCAGTAGATTAGCGAGATCACTCGATGCAAAAACATTGTCTGGCCGTGTCAAATTCCCCGTTCCGTTCGCTCGCAGCGTCGGTACGTCCTTGGGTAATACTTGGTATAAGTCGTGAGAAGACAGCGCATCTATCAGCGGCTGAGCCCTGTCGAGATACGCTGCGGTGATGAGGGGCGGGTTGTGCGCGCATTCCCAGAAAACGTGATGACGGTTGAAGTCGCCGGCCCAGAGGATCAGAGGTGTTGCCCCTTCTGGCTCGCCAGCGCGCTGTGCTTGTGCTCTCAGCCGTGCCAGGGTCGAGAGCCAGGTGTGGATTGTGCGGTCGTGCTCCTGGTCGTTGTAGATGTTGAAGATGTATAGTGGACCCAGCGGCGTTCGAAGGCGGATGCCCGTCAAGTCCGGTGAGTCGATGTCTAGAGAATCCCAGAAATTAGTAGTGATATTCTTATTAAGGAGGATAATAGACCGCGTGCGATCAGCACTGTCGAGGTGCTTCTTCGGGTAGACAACCGTCCAATGTGACGATGCTCGAGAGCGATTAACGTGATCTAAATATGGTTCTTCTATAAGGATGATGCCAGTAGATGCAGGATCGAGGGAAGCAGTGCAAGTTGTGCGGTGAGCGATTTGTTCACATTCAGCTGATGAACGCGTAGGCTTTGCGGCGGCGCATTCATCACGAGCGGGTGTAGGAAGTGCTGCCGAGAGGTTCCGCGTTGGCGCCAGAGCCATAGCGTGTTCGCGCAGAGAAGCCGTCTCCACCGCGGAAGCCGTCACCGCCTCGGAAGCCGCCTCCCACTGCGGCAAAGGCGTCCAGAGTGGTCTGTCGGGGGCCTCCCTGGTGGATGCGCGACGGGGATTGAGTGCGCTGCGGTGAGTGCCGACGCCCGGAGCGATAGGGAACGTGGTGCCAGGTAGCTTCGCGTGGCGGCTCCGGGAAATCGTCGCGGGGGACAGACGGGCCAGTAACTGGGACGTGCCCAGCAAAGGGACCGTGTTGGAAAGGGCGAGACGCGAGCAGCGTGGCAAGGAGCATGCTGAAGGGTGTGTGTGGGAAGGGCGAGTGAGGCGTGACATCTTGTACCTTCTCCCAAGTCTTCGGATCGTCCATGACAGGGAAGAATCTGCAGCTGAGCTCCGGCTGGTGCGATATCGCGCGCCGCTTTAGTTCGTTGAAGTAGGGACAGTCACGGGAGCAGGCGCCATGGTCCGTGACATTACAGTTCTTGCAGTAATGACGGGAGGCGTCGCGGTCGCGCTCGCAGGACGTCGTGGGGTGCCCTTCGCCGCACCAGCCGCAAATTGTCTCGCGGCTGCATTCCGCTGCGAAGTGTCCAAAGCGCTGGCACTTCAGGCAACGCTTCGGCTCGGAAATCCACCGTCGGGCCCAGACTCGAGTGCCATGGATGACAATGCCCTCGCGGATGACTTGGTTAGCCACCCGCGGCTCCGTGAAGGCGATGAGGAGTGCGTCCTCCCTCTGACCATGGCGTCGGTGCTCTGGGCGTTTGGCCCACTTCAGCTGTCTGATTTTCGTAGGCTCGAGGTCGTTGCGCTCCGCGAGCATAGCGATCGTGTTCGTGGGTTCGATGTCAAAGCGCACCGAGACCGCATCGACTATCACAAGGCAGGTTCTATCTTTAATCAGAGTAGACTCCGTTCCGCCAAAATGCGACATGAAGCACTCACGGACGCCTGGCTTGCGAAGCCAGGCCGCTGCTTCCGCATCTTCGACTTCGTACACTAGCCATCCCTTCTGCACGCTGATGAAGCGCAGTCCTTTGCCCCCGTTAGGTGCGTCGTCCTTCTTCAGACCCATAAACTCGATCGCCTGGTTGGCGCGGGCTAGGAGAGCGTCGGCTCCGAGGGGTTCGCCGGTCTCAGTCTTGCGGTCAAATCCGTCGATTAGGATCTGACGCTCCTTCGCTTGCGTGCGCACGATGACGGTTTCGGTCCCAGGGAGTAGCCTCGCCATGTCCGCGTACGTGAGCGGCGCGCCTGGGTTCCCGGCGTGCGTCGGGAGAGTAGGCGGCGGAGTAATGGTTACGTCTTCAACGCGCTTTACGACCGCCTCCATCTGTGAAAGTACCTCGGTGGTGCGTGTGTCGTGCTCGCGAGGCGTAGCAATTTCGTCCTGCATCGCGCCCGCCGTGTCTGTCAGCGCCTATTGGGCGATGTTGAGTTTCTCGACGCCATCGTTCAGAGCCTCCAAAACCGGGAGAAGCTCCTCGCGAACGCACTCCGCGAGCACGTTGGTCTTCTCGCTGATGTCGATGTGTTCTCCGTAGAACGCGAGCGCAAGCAGTCCATCTCGGACTTTGGCTTCTTTGACATGAGGTGCCAGGTGTCTCAAGCCGGACACGAGAGCGGCGATGTTCGGCTCCTTCAAGCTCTCGTCTGGAACTAAGGAAAACGAGCGCAGATGTTCCCTTGCAGACGCGTAGTTCGAGATCCTACTCTCACTCGTCATCGGCGCAAGCGTGCCCGATCTGCCTTTGCGCGTGCTAGCTGCAGGCGGGGTCTTTTCTACGGACGATCGTCTAGTAGCGTCCATTGACATAGGTCAGATGGTCCTCTGGACCGGCTAGGATGTTGTATTCGAGAATGTATAGAGACCGCACTCCAAATGGCCCGCCCTGATTGGCCAGATGGGCGTGGGAAAGTTGCCGACAGTTGTGGTAAGAAGCAAAGAGGGCCCCCACAAGAGCACATGATAGAGGAGTGAAGCGAGCTGAGCTTCAAAGCGGGCTCAAAGTATTGCTCGAAGCGACTCGGGAGTCGCTTCAACCCGGTGAGGGGATTCAGGATGATTCAGTCTGAATCGTCGCTTCAGGACCCCGGAACCCTTCCGCTGCAGCAATTAATCCGCTTCTACACACAACGGGCGAGACCCCTGTCCAGTCGAGAAGCGAAAATCGACTGGACATCATGTCCACACATCCGCCGGTGTGCTGTCCAGTCGCGCTGATTCGCGCAATCTGATTGGATTGGGCCCTACACAGCATCATTTCCAAAAGTGGTGCGTCGCGCCGCCGTGCTGCCCGAGCATTAGGGGGGTTCAAAGTTGCGATTCTGGCGCGCTTCGCTGACGCGATTCTGGGACGATTCTGGGACGCGAAGCGGCATCAAGCGCCCGCGAACCGTGAACACCCCATCGCGCGCAGGAGCTTGAATCGCGAGCCCAGCTCGATTTGCGCCGTTTGCAGCATGTGTAGAGACTTATAAGCGGGCACTCCGCTGTACAGGGGTCCACTGGGATCGATTATTACACATGATAGGCATTCTTGTATACAGTACCAAGTTTTTCGGGGAGTTCACACACTTGTAACAGCGCGAATCGCGTGGTTCTAGGTACGATTCTCATCGAGTAACTGAAGCAAACAAGCCAGAGCTTCCAGAAAGTACAAGAGGGGTGTAGGCAGCCTGAATCTTCCCCAGAGTGGGTCGTAAGGCTCGGGACAGACGCACGCGCGAGGGGACGAGGATGCTCGAGGGAGGGTAAAAGCGGGCGGGTCGAAAATCGAGCGCGAATCGAGGGGTCGAAGCGGCTCGCGAGCCGCTTCAACGGGAGGGCGCGATTCTGCGCGATTCTGGGTGAATCGGCCAAAATCGCCGCGTCGGGACCCCGGAACCCCGCCGCTTCAAGAATCCGCTTCGACGACCGAATCGCCATCAAAGCGAGCGAGAATCGCCAACTTTGAACGCCTCTATTGCCACCAAATTCGGCCTGCGGCCGGTAGACGGCCCCGCGTGCGAACGAGAACGGACATATCAGCTAACCGTACAAATTAATATTTTGTCTTCGTCCGCGAAAACGGAATTCACAGGCAGCAATATCCATTAGAAGTGCCCTGCCAAAGTCACCGTGCAAAAATGATTAGCTGACACAAACCCTTGTCGTAGGGCGCGCGAGGATTATGGTCGACACTGGCACATAGTACGCGCGGAACCTACCGCTCGCCACGCACCCCCGCATCGTCATCAGCTTCGTCGCAGTCGTGCTGATCACGAACTGGACGGGCAAGGTCGGCTCCTACCTGTCCATGATGCTCCTGCGGGAGCCGCCGGCCGTCGCACGCGTGGACACGCTCAACCACCAATCGTCCGGAGTGCAGAGATCAGCAGCGTCGCGTCTTTGCGAACTGAGCGTCGACCTTCTCGGAAGCGCAAAGCTGGTGCAGCTGTTTGGGAATGCAACGGACGAGCTGCTCTGGCTCGCGCTGTTCTACGAGGTGCGGTACGCTGAGACTCCCATGCTAACGGCTATTTTGACTGGCAGCTGAAGGCGAGCATCCAAGACGCGTGGCGCAACGACTTCATCAACCTCGCGCTCACGTCGTTCGAGACGCCCATCGCGAGCCTCATCGACCGCATCGCCGAGAGCGGCGCGTGCCTGGTTTGCGTCTCGTCCGTATCTGCCATGCAGAGTTGCAACGTCGTGCGCGGGTCCGTCCCCAAGGAGCTGCCACCACGACGAGGCCCATCGCGGGAATGCGATATATTCAGTCTGTGTCGCCGAGGTCGAGGCGAGCGCGAGCACAGCACGGGGCGTGGCCGCGTGGACTTCGTCCTTGCCTTGTCCTCGTCTTGGCTACTGTCGCCGGTGTGCACGGCGCACATCACTATTTGCTTGAAGGCCTACCCCACTCCATCCACAGGCATAAGACTAAGCGTCGAATAGTATTTAACTCTAGGTCTGCTCAGGCTAATTAACTTGAAAGACAGAATAAACGTGATTTTCCAGCGTATTTCGCGTTGTCTCTGTTATTGATTCGACAACTTGAATCCCCCGCTTTGCCGGGTATTTCTCACATATTGTCTCACCCGGACTCACCGCCAATATCGGCCGGTGGTTCCCAGAGAGTCCGGCGTCGAGTGGATTACTCGTGGTGTTTCGTTCCCACGCCCACCGACGCAAGTTCGTCATACTTGAGCTGGTCCAATAAGAAGCCAGCCTGCGCCATTTTGGCTGGACAAGCGCCTGCGTAGGCGACTGGACAGCACACCGGCGGATGTGTGGACATGATGTCCAGTCGATTTTCGTTTCTCGACTGGACAGGGGTCTCGCCCGTTGTGTACAACCGAATCGTCATCAAAGCGTGCGTGAAGCGAAAATTTGAACACCCCTGCTATAATGTCCCCAGTAGTGATAATAATAGCGAAGATGATTTACAGGGATGAGATAAAAAAAAATTAAACCAGATATTCCAGTCCGATGCCGCCGTGCTCGTTATGCATGTGCTCATAAACCGACCCACTCTCCTTGAACGTCAACAAACAAACCCAGCAGATGTGTGCCTTGCAGCTCGCACAAGTGATATGGTTGCAGCCTGAGATACGCTCGATGGGGATTGAGCATCCCGGGCAGTTCTTGACATCGCGTGTGCTCTGCCACTGCTCGAAGGTGCGGCGATCCTCCACCTCCCGCTGTGCGCAAGTCGTGCCGCTGTGACTTTCCACGTGACATTTGCCGCAAATTCGGATAAGACAGGACGGGCACTGTAGGACGGTATTGGCAGGCGCTGGGCGATAGACCTGCGGGCAATCGGGTGTGGGACAATGAAAGAACTCTTCAGGCCTACAGTGGATATATGCCAGGAAAGACGCGCGTACGACGGCGAAGAACTTCTCCCTCTGGAGAATTTCCTTGGCGATACGCACAGGTACGAGCAATCCGCAGCGACCACCGTCCCCGAGGCATGTCAAAGGGAATGTGCGTGTGTTCACCGCGGCCAGCAAGTAACCTTCGAGGCAGATTCTGCACCACGAATGTCCGCAGGGAAGTATGACAGGGGACTCGACTTCGTCAAGGCATACAGGACAGGTAGATCCCTGTTGGCAGTGCTGATGCTTGTATCGAGTCTCCAATTGTTCGACGGTGAGACGTGCCAATTGTTGGGCCTCGCCATCCCCTCGAACGTTGAGGCTCATCGTGGATACATCCAGTATGATATTTTCGTGGCCAAGTTCGTGTTTTAACCGCGCAAGTCCGGTGCTGAAAAAAGATCCGAGGAGCCTTCCGTCCAGAGGGAAGGTATGGAATATCTGCGTCTCCAGGTGTCGCAGTTTCTCCACGATCTTAGAGTAGACAGCGTGGCGTAGATCGGGAGGACCAAATAGCGAGATCTGGCATTTGGACGAACCGCAACTGATGAGTACTCCTTGATACTCGCGCTGGAGGAGCTGGAGAAATAACGCCCCATTCCGCGTCTCAAAGAAGGGGTTCCAAACTTTACGATTGTCGATAGTCACAATGTGGCCTCTGAGTAAGGTCTCGAAATTCCCCTTTATGCGCGATAGGACAGGTAGCTGAGCAGCGCAAAGTTTGACGCCGATGGGAGGTTCACCATCCCGGACTTCGCGCTTATTGAACCAGGAGATGCTACACTTGTCGTGGCTGGCTTGCAGACGGCAGCGAAGGGCGTTCAAATCCCATGATAGGGCTCTGAAGACTGGATGAGGCAACGTATAGTTGATAGTGCGTGCATGCGTTGCAAATAATACTTCTCGGCCCAGAAACCTGTACCTCTTGTTGTTGAGAGCTCCCGCCGCCCGTGCGGCCCCTTCTGGAGAATCGTAGTGTGCCCACGCGATTACCCGTTGTCGATAGAACGGCGGGGAGAGAACGGTAATCTTTTTCAGCCTGCCATGCTGCCGTGCAGTGAGAAATAGGGAGTGGAGGGCATCTTTCAAGGTGGGGTACTTGGGACGGTCGAGCATGAATCGCTCGCGCGGGGAGAATCGGGCGAGGTCGGATTCTTTCGTATTAGGCGGGAGACCGACGACTTTGACGGTGTAGAGTGCGACGCTGGGGACACCTCGATGGATTGAAGCGAATATTTCACAGTCTCCGGTGACCGTCGCGTGGATTTCTGCGATTGCCTTCTTTGCAGCCTTCTCCGTATCGTATCCGAGATATGCGATGCGGAACGGCGCCGAAAATTCGAGACGAACGTCTTCATCCTGAACGAATCCTTTACCGAGCGAGGTGGACTGTTGAGAGGCGAGTTGTGCGAGGGCATCGATGCCGAATAGCATCCGGCTGTTCACGCCCGCCACCGCCTTCCCTGCTTCATCGTACGTCCGAAAAGTCGCCTTTACAGTCATGAAGGGACCTTGAAGGATTTCCGGCAAGTGCACCCCCGTGACCTCGCCAAATTCCTTGAGTACGTGCATTATACCGTCAGTGGCTCGGTTGGACGGCACACCCTTGATGAGTACGACACAAGACTCGAAGCCAGTTTTCACACACTGGACTTGCAGCCCGGGGCCGTAGACGACCTGCACAGCATCGAGAACGTTGATAGTTATGCTTTCCAGTGGCGGCCCGACAGGGCGAGAGTGGCGAGAAGTGGTCCGCTGCTGACAGTTTCAGTGCTGACGACGTATATAACTTCGTAGTATTCTTTCACCTGCTGTATATTTAAACCAGGAGGGATCAAAGGGATCGGCTTCAACGGTGGTATCGACGTTGTGACCTCTTGAGCTTGACTGCCCTCCGAATCGAGATTTTTCTCTGTGACATGTAGCAGCTTGTTTGCGAAACTGCGAGTTCGTAGATATTTGGTGCGCTATACAGCCAAGTCAGGTATTTATGTATCGGTTCAACTGCTGTACATGCCTGGGCGTCGACCGTGTCATCCAACATGCTCGCACCCGGATTCTCAGCCTCCGAATCCGACGCGGTGGCGACTACAGACGCCGCATCTACGTCGCAAGCGGCCCTGTGCTCGCTAGTGCGACTCTATAACGCAGTTTCACAACTGTCAGCAGCTGATGAATGCCAATCAGCCTTCCGGGCTTACAGAATCAACGTGAGGTCTTGGGCATGCTGTGCTCTTGCAAGCACCTTTTTTGTAGTTGCGACAAGGTGACAGGTCCCTGGGATGACGGTAGATGCATCTAGCATATCCACATTCACCACGTAGATATTTCAAACATATGGGCCTACTACGTCTCTGGCGATCCCGAGCCCGCGCAAAGCGCAAAGAGAGGGTCAATGTTGACAACGCCGAGAAAAACATACACACGCACCCCACGAGACGACCGATCATAATCTGTATCAGTTGTACGCGGCGCTTGCGTGGCCGAGGCAGTGCTTGCGTTGACTTCCCCCGTACCGAGCTGAGATACAGCTAGTGTACGACTCTTGACAAGCGAGGCAGATTTCAGGAAAGCCCATATCCCAATACTGTGGCATCTGCTTACTGCGAGTCCTGGTGATCCGACATCCGCATGCCATGTGCACGTGGGGGCACGTCTGCCCGTCGAGCGTCCCCCGACCTGCTTTGGCAGGACAGCAGTGCCCAGTGGTGGAAGAGGAGTCGTAACGCCAGCCATAACACTGACACCTCTTGATCCAGGGAGTAGTTGGGATGACGCAGTGCTGCCCGTAGCAGGCTCTGTACTGTACTTGCGCAGGTCTGTCGGCAGCGCGGATACAAACAACGATGGGCGCTTTGAGCTCTGCCGTGTCGGGCATCAATTGGAGCTTCTCGGCATGGTCGGCATCTGAAGTATCCTGGCGCCGTGGGATTCTGGCCAACCGTCAGCCGAGTTACTAAGCAGAGACCGCGCTTCAAAGTCCGACGCGGTCCCCACGGCTCCTCCCGGTGGCTGCTTAGAACTCGAAAGGCGCCTGCGGTGCGGCGCGATATCTTGCTCGGAGAGGCTGAGCAGGAACTCGAGACGGAGGGTGGAAATCATGGGAAGCGATTACCGGAGCCGAGAAGGAGGTGAACAGTGCCAAATAAAGCTTCAGCCGCACGTCATTCCGCTGGGGTTTAGCTTGCTCTCCGAGCAGGAATGTCTGGGAACGAGACTAGGTGACAATGCGCTGATTGCCGCAGCACTGTGGGAAATCGTTGCCCTTGGAGACTGCGTTTGCGTCGAGAAATCAAACATCATCTCCGAGCACTTCGTACCACAACCCCGCCTGCCTTTGCACCTCACGAGACTCTGCGTAGGCTCATTCTGCGCGGCCTTCTCGTCTTTTCTCCCGCTCTGCCTACTCGAGCGATGCAACGGCCACGGCTGATTCCGACGGAAATCGTTTGCAAAGTATCTGCAATAGCCGTCATAGATTGCATTCAAGATCTCCTCGCGGAGACCAACCCTGTAGATGGGGGCGTCCACTTCGTCATGCTCAACTATGTTGCTAACCCATCGCTAGAATTACCTGAAAATGACGAGGGACAACGTCATTCTCCGCTTGATGCTGTCGTCTCATCAGCTGCGAACTCTAGTAATCGACACTCTCACCGCCGTGCTGAACACTGAGAGACAAGACAGTCTTGCACAGCATAGGTTACTCAAATTCTTCATCATCGCGCGCATACCTGACTCTCGATATCTTAGCCTACTGGCTGAGCTCCGATCAAAGATACAACTCCTCAGAGAGGTTTATCACTACGAAGGAAACATCCAAGGATATCGTGACGTCTTGCATAGGCTTAGTACCATGGAGTCCACTGCTCCAGCGCTGAGTCTCTTTGCATGCTTGGGAGCTCTTCCTCGACTTTTCCTCTGGACGGAGGCTATCGAGACACCGCCCCATATGCGCAGTGTTTCACGTGGGGTGCAGAAATCCCTCATAGGAGAGTGGAGGGCGGTGTTTGAAGCTTCGGCTCAGTCTGCTGCCAGAAAAACGGTGCTTGGGTACCTTTTTCACATCACCACGTCTCTCGCAGACGGAATCCGCATTTGTGAGTGCTCCGAACATACACGGGTTGTTTGAAATGGTGATAACTACGTCACAGGTTATATATTCAAGTGCTGTGTGCCTCTGATTGAGGAGTGGGTCAAATACATCGGATTCACGTTATACTGCCCAATTCTGTTCTCGGGAGGGATCGTCCAGACAAGCGACACCGTGAACGAGGTACGTCGCGTTATTAATGTGTAAAGAAGACATTGACAGAGAGAACATGAAGTACCTCGCCATCCTTGAAACGTTGCTCATAGACTGTGCCGACCTTATGAGTGCCACAGAGCAAATAATGCATGATGTTGCATGGGATAGAATGGTTGACTGCCAATCGGTGAGAGAGGGTGCAATCTATGCACGATGAGAGATTGACACTACTGCGCATAGGTAGTTTCATATTACCAAGTACTCTGCGACATACTCTCTTTCCAAGGTGAAGAGCCAATCTTGGAAAGATGCAAGCTACAGTCAGAACGGATGCTGCACGCGTTCAGACTCAACTGCTCGAACCATTTTCCGACGTTTCAAGATGTGATAGGCTCGGTGTCTAAAGCGGTGTCCGGTTAGCATAGCATCCAGTCTGCCTGTAACCTCGGCTTGTGGTAAACGTTTGCTCTCGTCATCACCTGTGAAGCGCAAGTAGAGCATTAAGCGCAAGAACGTGGCCAACAAGATGAAAGAGGTGAAGACTCATCCTCCGACACTTGACTGGGCCAATGACTCTCAGTGGACTCAGCAGGAAATCGCGTACCTTGCCCGCAACTCCTCGTTTCGAAGAAAGATTCATGGGAAGGGTGCGCGGAATAGGTCGGGAAAGGTGTCAAGATTATCTTCCCAGGCGACCGCGATGTCGTGGAACTAATAAACTGCGAATCCCGCAGTGGAAGATCGAGTACGGGCCAAGAGGCCTCCAGGGAGCCCCCCCCCCCCAGAGTGCCCGCGACGTCGTCATGCTCGACGCCGTCCGCAAGTACATCCAGTACGCCCCGCAGCCATCCAGCCCAAAGGGCCCTCGAAAAAACGCGAAAGACTACACAACACACATGCGTAGCAGCTAAACGTGGCGTGATCCCTAGGTCCTACACCTACGGGCTTCGTCCCCAACGAGGGCTGCAGAGGCAGACACACCCCGCCACGCCCGCCGAGGCCCGTCTACCGCCGTCTACCGAAGGCGCTAAATACATGCCCGACGTCCCATATCGCGGAAGCTCCTCGCAGCTCATCGCGAGAATAGCGTGTAACAGAGAGAAGGTCGACCGAGCCTCACACTGTCTACCTTGCGGCGATTCGTGCGTCAGAACATTTTACAGCCTTTTGGGGTTGGTGCATTCATGTGTTGCGGTGGAACTCCCTATCTCATGCGCGCGGTATCGTAGTAGTGTAGTCCTGATTGTGTTGAAAAGCGGGGACGCGCGGACGGGGTTGGCGGTCTTGAAGGAGGAAACGCGGGTAGCGTTGCGGTCGATTCTGTGATTCATTAGTACTCTGCGACATGGCTCGGGGAGCAACGAACGATCTCCAGGCACACGACGATGGGACTAAGATACAGCAAACACATGTAAATAAAGAGCGCACGAGCGCCGTGAGCGCGAGCCCGGAATGTGAACGTTCGTTAATTCCGACAGGTTGACCTCTCCTGGCGACTGGATGTAGATGGAAAGCCCGGGTAATCGCTGCTCGGGGGTCACGGCTATTGGCGCGATTGAAGAATTTTCGTTGAAGTACAAGTCATGCTGCGGCTCAATTTGTGCTGGTGCACAGGCTCAGTTAGCGGATATGGTGCCTCGAGGCGGTAAAGTACGATTTTCAAGTACGGTAAGCAGATGAATGTTTGATGATGAGCAAGGAACACGAAGGACAGAGGCAAGCGCGGAGGCGCGCGGTACGAACGCGAGCGTGTCCCAGTAGTAGATACATTACACTCCGACGACTCGAACGATCTTCACTACGACAACATCGCAAAAATCATACCAAACCGTATTATACGAAATAAGAAGCTAGGGTCCAGTGTATGTGTAGTATGGACACAAATATACGTCAGCCAAGATGAGGTCGCGTGGAATGATGATGGCATGCATTGTCGTCCTCGGCGGGAGCAAAAGCGAGCCAGTCGGCTACAGTTGCATAATTGTAGTTGGGGGTGGCGTCGGTGTGTTGGGGTGGCGGGTACTGCGGGTGCCGTCGGCGTCGCTGGAACATTCGCCCGCGAGCTCGAATCGAGCAGTGCGTTCGGCCACGTCTCCTTTGGCAACGACGCGTGAGGGGCTATTTAGCGATAGAAATGTTTTGCTGTGTGGGCTGCGTGAGTTCAGGTGTCGGTTTTCTGGGGGGAGGCGGCGGGGCACAGGGTGGGCCTGACGTTTTTACACGGCACTAAAAAGGCCATAGAATGGCCAAAGTAGATCTGCTAATTTAAGCGCTTTTTACGTTCGAAAAACAAGACTGGAGCATCATTTTTGACCGCATTTGTCCGCAAGACCATAATTAGACAGCATTGTAGTATTCTTGATTGCCTGATTTTCGACCATATTGTTGGTCCATCTCCTACTGTGGGCAAGGATAAGGCTCCGAATGAAAAGTGCAAACAAGAGCTATAATCAAGAGTGCTATAATATTGTTGTATGATGCCCGCTACCCGTTAGGGTTCAGCGTGTTCATGTGGACCTTGGAGGATTCGACGTTGAAGAAGGTTTTGCTTATCGAGTTAAAGCGGCGCCCGCGCACGTGATATGAGATAAGATAACTTATGCCAGAGCAAGCAAGACTAGGCAAGACCACGCGAGCTTCTGTGTCGTTGTGTGTTGAACGTTGAGCGAGCAACGCTCGCTGAGAGCACAACAAGTGCTTACTTGAGCGAGTGAGCCCAAAGCGGAAGGAGGTCGTGAAACCACTCTTGCATCCTCCCTCCCGCATCCTCGGCTCGCTCGCCCACTTTTTCTACATTGGACAGCTTCGCTCGTCCTCTAAGCCAGCTTTACTAGTTGTTACCGTGTTTCGACAAGATGAAACCCCTTACCGTCACCAAAGGGATGCGACATGTCCCAGCTCGCGCCGAGCAAGCGCGGCCGAAGCCCGCGCGTCGGACAGCGCGAGAGTTCCTTGCCGCACGCAGACGGCAATGGCGAGGAGGGCATGAAGAGCCTGTAGGTGTTCAGGAATAGGCGGATGGAGATCCTGATGCAGATTTCAGGCGCATACACACGGCCCAGGAGACCGCGAGCGATCGTCGAAGGCGCTCGGGGAAAGAAGGGACAGCAGCAGACATACAGCCGGTCACGAAGGGCGTGCTACGGGCTGCCCTGATTGAAGCTACGTATAATGTGCCACTAGATGACGCTGACACAATGGACGCGTTTGCCGCGTTGGCGTACGCCCCGGGACTCGCCCATCGCGTTGACCTCAGGTGGTCCAGTCCCCATTTTCTCCAGCGACTCTCGCTGTTTCTGCCGCGGCACCCCCTGCTACGCCCCCGACAATTTCTACGCATGCAGACGGCAGTGACCGATGTTCCAGCTGCGCGGGCGTCTCGATGCCTTGGTCTGCGGCGCCTGTCCTTTCGGCGGCGCTGGGGTATACTTCCGCGCGCGTTCCCCCACGTCATTCCGGCGGGTGTGGCGGGTGGCGTTCTGCCCGTCGCGCTTACAGTCGTGTCGTTTGTGTCTGCGCTGTCCATGGCTGCGCGAGGGCCGTTCGGTTTCCCCCCAGCGCGTCTGGCGCAGGAGGCTATGTAGCAAGTCTCGTGTTAGCGAGCTCGCGTGTATCATGCAATCGCGCTCACTTGCCGTTATCAGGTTACACAGCGATCGTCGCGGCCACGCCGGTGGTGGCGGACTCCCGCTTTGTCGAGTTCGCGGCCATACTGTACTCATACCCGCACATCTCGTGCGAAGGTGTGCAGTCGCGCGGCGCGCTGCACGCGCAGCGTCCTGGCCTCGCACCAGCTGCGTCGTATGGCAGCGTCCTGGCCACGTGCCGGCTGCCTTGTATTGCAGCGTCCTGGCTCCGTTCCGGCTGTTTTCGTAGTCGCAGCGTCCGGGCTTCGTGCCGGCTGCATCGTATTTGCGGCGTCCTGGCTCGGTGCCGGGCGAAATCCTATTCGCACATCTCGTGCGAAGACGTGCAGTCGCGCGTCGCGCTGCATGCATGATGTCCTGGCTTCGTGCCGGCCGTCTCGTAGTTGCTGTGTCCGGTATTCGTGCCGACCGCTTCGTGTTTGCTGCAGCACGTTGCTGCTGGACGTACTCGTTCCCACACATCTCGCGCGACACCGTGCTCGAGTGTGGAATGCTTCACACGCGCGGTGTCCTGACCTCCTGCCGGCTGCTTCGTATTTGCCGCAGCGCATTACTGCTGGACGCGCTCATACTCGCACATCTCGTGCGAAAGTGTGCTTGAGTGCGGAATATCTCACATGTGCTGTGTCGTGGCTTCCCGCCGGCCGCCTCGCATTTGCTGCAGTGTGCTGCTGCTGTCCGTACTCAGATTCACTACAGCGCATTGCTGTTGGGGTTTTGGAGCCCAAACGGGCTTGCGAGCGTGCTCACTGGACGTCGGGTCCGCATTCAGAAGCATCTCCGCATGTGTGGAACGCGAGGCTTTGCTCGTCGTGGTTACGGGTGATGGCGAGTTCGACATCGACCATATGTGCCCGTTCGGCACCGCGTCGGGCCCGGATGGTGCCAGTGCGAAGGCTTGTAGCTGCGGTCTGCGCTGCGCGTGCGTTCCAGATTCCCCTGGCCGCTCTGTCGCGCCCGGCGCATGCCAGAGCGACGATGTGCAGTCGCTTGTTACGCTGCACGCGCGATTCTAATCCTTTCTAGCCACTCAACCATGCCTAGCGTGCGCGGTTTCGAGGCTTATTGGCTGCTTAGCCGTTCTCGGCGTGTCCCCGTCCGGGGGCAGACGAGGGACTGCGAGTTCAAGTTCTGCATTGCGTCGGGTGCGGTCGCTCAGAGGGCAGCCATGGATACCGATGTCAACGTCTTCGCGGACATCTTCAGCAGACACCACCTGGCGTGCCCTGGAAGTGGGTCAAGTGCTTCACTGGCACCTTCATTGTCAAGTGCATCCGGTACCCCTGAGGTCTCCGGGTGCGTTGTGCTTTAATACCAGAGGACAGGTGCGGGGAGTACCTCGCGATATTAGAGACGAGTTCAATGCGCTGTGCCACCCCCGTGGATAGAAGGGCGAGCAGCGCCGCATCTGCTGGGTGGAGATGGTTGCGATTGAGCAGCCCATCCGTCATGTTATAGCTGTTTTCAATGAACTTGGCAGAGCGCCAAATTCGGAAAAAACGCGCGCTTTTCCGAAAACGCGTGCAAAAAGTGCGCGAATTTTTGCTCCTGCATCTCTATCGCGATTCCTCTAATTCTTTCGTAGCGTCGGTGTAATCGTCGCTGGTCAGGTGCTCCCATAGTACTTTTAGGCGATATCGAACGTCTAACTTTGACCCTCCGTAGCTGCTCCGCGGGTTTTCCTGTACGTAGGATAGGCAAAATTGACTTTGCGACATCCGAGATGGCATTCCCAGCCTCAAATATAGGTGAGCGTGGTGTTACATTCTCAGAAACCGTGGCCAGTCACGTATAAAAAGCGAGGCCCCTTATGAGTAGTAGACGCCCACGTTTCCACGGTTCCACGCTATAGCCTATGTACATCAAGCCGCTCTGTGAGAAAATGGATGTGGGATTGTCACAAGGGCTAGATAAGCTAGTGTCTGCATCTAGAACTGGTCGTAACGATTGAAAGGGTCGCCCTACTCACGTAGAGCCTACGACGAAGATGTGCATCCTGAAGGCAGTGTGAAGGCCGTACAATACTTACTCAATTTATTGTCACGCGTAGCTTATGAGGGTAGGATATGGTATTAGGATGCCGAATTGTGCTGAAGCCTCTGGACGGAACGCGCCAGCAGCGGGTGCGGTCAAGGGTTTTCCGGGTCGTAGACAGGGACCCCTGGCACGAGCTGGCAGGCAGGCGCTTACCACGTACATGTGGTCTCTTCCACGTACGCGCGGTCCACTGCAGTTTCTGAGTAGCTTAAGGCTGTGAGCACCTAAGTATTGTGCACAGAATAACATTTAAGACCCTTGGAAAGCCACCGAAACCGTTCCGCGCGCAGTAAAACTCGCTGAGCAGCCACGGAGGGTCAAAGTCAGACGTTCGACATCGCTCAAAAGGACTAGGGAGCACCTGACCAGCGACAATTATACCTACGCTGAGGAATACTGTAGTTTCGCGATCAATGCGGCTGTCACATGTCACAACGATTTTCTGTCAACCCCGGCAATAATTTTCTTTCGATTTATGGGATTTTCGGGCATTTCTCGAAAAAAGCGCCCTTGGCGCTTCGGGCTGCATTGATCGCGAAACTACAGTAATTGGAGGAATCGAGATTGAATTGAAGGAGCGAAAATTCGCGCACTTTTTGCAAAAGCGCGCGTTTTTCCGGATTTGGCGCTCTGCCAAGTTCACTAGAGAATGGCCGCCCGCGCGGCAGAAACCTTGCTTGATACACTCGAAACAGTCACGAAAAAAGTACTGTTGCTGAGAAGGGCCGAAATAGCTAGTGTACGACCGGGGACTAAGGGACTATCTCCAGCCCTGTGCGCGGGGCTTGACTGATAGGCTCTGGAATATTATTTCAAAAGCTGTAATATGTTTTCCTGCTGACTATACTGACCGCAGCATGAATAAACGAGGCAGCAGGAGTGCTGAGATGAGAGCAAGAGGTTCAAGGTGGTTCGCGTGTCGTGAAAAATACCTGCTAGAACGGGAAAGGGCGCCTGTTCGACGAAAAGTGGCTTCAATTATGGTCCAGGCTCGTCGTTGCGCTCAGGGTATCGCTGTGCAGCGTACCGGGTTGGTAGTTTGCTCGAAGGTTGGGTAGGCGCCCGCGGAGCGGGCAGCGGACGCGTCACGAGCACGCCGCTTGGGCGGGTGGGCACTGTGACGCGATTCGCAGACTACGGACCGGTAGGCTCGCGAAATGTGCGAGGAGGAAAACTTTGAATTCAGACGCAGAACATAGAGCGCACAGAGGGTGTGGAGGGCGGGACAGAAATTCTACAGTAGATTAGGCAGGGATACGATAGCTGCAGACCGAAGTCGACGCTGTGGGCCGTCGACGCAGATGGTGGTGCGAAAAGAAAAACCGCGAGCGAAATTTTTTCGCTCCAGCGCTCGCCTGGACGTTGGGAGCTCGCCTCACGTGCTCGACCAGCCCCGTGACACTTAGGGTCCCGAGAAACTTTCAAGCAAGGTAATTGAAAACGGCTGTAAGAGCAATCGCCTACGCAAAGGCGAGGTGCCCGTCGGGGGCTGCTACATGGGTGTTGTCAGCGCCTTTCGATGCGGTACTGGCCGTAGTTCTCAGGTGAAGAGGTCTGATGCGGCTTGCAGTGTCGACACCGTCGTCATGTTCCGCGGTACTCGGTTTACATTTCGCTATATCTGATGTCCGCGTTGCGGGCCCAGTGTCTCGCGGTGTACTCGATACCCTGAAGGCTTCGAGGCCGCTTCCCCCGGTATTGCCTGCCGGCCAATGCCGTATCTTGACCATGCCTGGACATAGGACACAGTGGCGCACTGCTCTGTCGAACGTGTCTGCGAAGTGCTCACTTTGCGCGGAGAAGGTCTCGTGCTTCGCCGGTGCGACCCCAGAGACTCGACCATCGACTGATCGGCGACGAACGCTGCGGCAGTCCCGTTTAGCCACCGCGTCGCACCTCTGTTGTCTGCGACTTCTCCGTTGTGCTTGGGTCCACCCTCGGTCTGGCCATTCTCTCCTCTTTTGAGGAATTCACCTGCAAAATGAAGGCGCGGCGCTGTTGCCGCGCTGCGCGAAGTTCTGCGACGATTGTCGCGTTATTGAGAAGGTTTAGATGTCGGCTCATGGCGCTGTCTCGGCGGTTTTCGTTGTGCATCGAGAAGGCCGAGAAGGCTGTTCAATGCGCGGCACGTGAGTCTGGGGCCTCTCGTTTGGCACGTAGTCAGCGGCGCGCGATGGTATGGCAATCGCATGCTGCGTGCGGTATCATGCATCATGCGCGGGGCGCTGCTCCCTCTGGCGCACGCGACAGGTCAACAAAATGCCGGCCTCCCACCCAGGTGGGGCCCTACTCCTCTCGTCACGTCATCAGGGATATAGTGTCGTAGCGAATGAAGCCGCGTCGTCATGGTTCATGGATTGGTGTACCAGTATCTGGAATGAGTCCGGCTTGCTTGATCTCACCGGGCATTGCGGCCGCTGTGGCGGCGTAACTGCGCTTGCTTTTCCCGGCGTGTCCCTCGGATGGCGCAGAAGCCCGACAACTGGAAGGCTCAGGCATTGGCGAGCTAATGAAGATATTATCTTCCCCGTATGTTTTAATGCGTTGACTACGGCCTCTTACATGCGAGGTCCTCGGGATCCCCACGGGATGTTTTGCTCTCGGTTTCTGGAGCTCGAACGCAACGCAATTCCCACGCAGGACTTAGTCCTTTCTTGCCTATGTACCTCTACTTTGTTGTAGCGCTGACCTGGCCTTCCGATTGTGTTCTGCAGCTGTGCGCGGTCCAAAACGGCTCACACGCGCATACACACTCACTGTTCCTTTTCGCGCTTAGGCGGACAGTGTCAGACAGGCGTCGCATGGGTGTGCGACGCGCTCACGGTTTAAGGTATCCGGGGTCCCCAGGTTGAAAGGACCGGAGGTGACGCGTAGCCCAGTGGTGGTTTAGTCGCGGGCCTGCGCCGCGGCATTGGCGTTGCCCTCACGACTGTTGTGGCTCCGCTTGTGGTGGTGAGTCGTTTTAGCAACTCCCCGCCAGCGTATCACGCTCGAACGGGATTTCGGCCTCGAAAAGCCGCCAGATTGTCTCGGGATTCGCGCAGAACTCGCGCGTCCTCCCTGGCCGTCTCGAACGCGTTCTGAAGCTCGCCTGGGCGCGCGTCGGCCTCCCGAAAATCGAGGCGCATCATCGCGCTGGCGGCCCCGCTGCATGCGAGCCGCCCCGGCAGAAATCCGCCTCCGGCAACAATCGTAGAGACTCTTAGCACGCCATTGCACAACTGAAAATGAGATTAAATAATCAGACACGGTGCTGTTCGCCCTCTACGTTACTTCCTCACTATCCCAGATCAGAGCCGCTTACCCTCTTCCTCCGATAGCTCATTCGAACGAGCTTAGGAAGCCCATTTCCGGACCTTGTCAGGCTCGTCCCCATCCGGACCGGTCAGAGCTGCCTCCCTCGCTATTAAGCCTTTTTCGGGCAAGCGCTGGGGCTCTCAAACCGGTACCCAAGCTCGCGTCGCTCATGTCGACGCCGTGGGCTCCCACGGAGCTTGCCGAGCTATGGACTGGCCGGCGAGTCTCAGTCTAAGGCGATTGTGCTTGAATATTTGATTCTAGGCGACCTACAGTACGTGCTTTGGGATCTTTTGGCGAATGATGGGCAGCCGTGAGTGATCCGCCGCTCCAGGCTCCATATACCCCGCTTCCGTCGTCCTCGCACCCGCCGCCCCGCCGTCCGAGGCGCCTCCGGTGTCGGCGAGCACACTTCCGCCCACCTCTCGCATAGGTTCGCCGCCCTTGTTGTAGATAGTGCGAGTTGTGTTCAATATAAGCCTTTTATACACATCTCGCGCGCGCCGTTAGCCTTGTATAGGGTGGATGGCGCGCGCGTCGGTCGTCCCCACAATCTCACGCTCTCGTGCACCCTCGTGCACCCTCATGCGCTCTCGCGCGCGAGACTCCACTCTTTCTCATGATCTTTCAGCTCAAACCGAAACCCAAGTTATATTCGCCAAAACTCGGTGTTTTTTTTTTCAGTAAAGAACGTCATACTTTGTGAATTAAGTCCTTTCTGTTGTGTACGAGGTAGCGGGCCGTTGCCGCCTGCGGCCTTACTCATCATGGTCTCGCAGACAAAATGCGGCCAAAAATGATGCTCCAGTCTTGTTTTTCGACCGCGAAAAGCGCTTAAAATAGCAGATCTACTTTGGCCATTTTATGACATTTTAATGCCCTGCAAAAACGCCATGCCCACCCTGTGGGGGGCGGGCGTCCAAGCCCAGCACGGGCGCCTCCGGATCCATCCTCGACGCTTTATCCTGATCTCGCGAGCCGTTCTCTCCATCCTGCATAACTCTGCACCTCCTTCCCAGGTTCCGTCATCGGGCATCTCGAAGTGCTCTTCTGGGATGTCCACGGACTCTGGGGGACCGTAAAAAGCATTCCGAGCGGCGACCCGGTATGCCGCCGTAGGCTTGGGTCGCAGATATCCCGCCACGTAAGGATAGGGACCCTGAGGCTTCTGATCATACGATTTGAGGAGCTGAAGGTCCTCGGGAGTCCAGTACATGTCCGCCTCTCGTTGTGTCACGAAGCCGATATCGAGCAACCGTCGTAGGATGCGGCCCGAGAGCCAAAAATTCGTATCCTTCGGTCGTCGGATATGCATGTCATGCGCGAGGAGAGTGAGGAATGGATTCTTCCTCACCTCAGGGGTTGTGGGTAGCGGTGGTGTTGGGGGTTCGAAGGCGTAGTCGCGGACTTTCACGCCGTAGGCCTGGGCTGTTCTCACAAAATCTTCCGCCTCGACGTCGATGAACTCGGTGGGGACTGGGGACGGGGGAGTCGCTGGATCGTCGCCTATCACGGCCGTAGATGGCTTACTAGGTATCGCAATGGGTGCAGGGGTTGCGCGCGGCCGCTTCGACGGCGAACTGTCCCGTGAGAACTCAGAGGGTGAGGGGGCGGCGTGGGGATCGCTGGACATCGTCAAAGCATTCCTCTTCAACGAACTACACGGTGAAGTAGAAGATGCAAAAGGTGTCGGCGCTGCCGGGAGAAGTTTGAGAGTGCTGATTTGGGAGCATTTTGGAGCTCCGGCCATGATGTGTAGACTTGTGTATGACGCCATGGGAAGCTCTATATGTCCGGCACAGAGTGGAATTAATGTGGCCTTCGGAGCTGGCGTGACAAAGGTCGACAGAGCGTGTTGTGCAGGTCAAAGGACCGCAGTGCTGCAGCCAGATGAGAGTTGGCGAGAGGGGGGTCTGAGACTTATCAGAGAACGTCCTCGAGACGACTCTGGTATAGCGCAAAGGTTCCAGTATCCGACTGGATGCGCGCACGCAGTTCTAACAAGCGGACACTTAGTCCGAAGCTCAGAGGAAAGGGAAGTCTCTGTATATTCACCTAACAAGCGGACACTTAGTCCGAACTACAGGTGACAGTCAGTACGCTACGGAGTCCATAGACGAAGGGTATACGCACGCTCAGAGGAAAGGGAAGTCTCTGAGCGTGCCCGAGGCGAAACGGTGGGTACTTAGGGAGCGAGGGACGGCGGTAACTACGCTACCTAGATACCGGGCCGTGCGGGAGTCCGTGAACGAACGTGATATGCGGAAGAACGAAAAAGAGGGTAAGTAATTTCAACTAGGAACGAAAGGATCGTACTAAGATAAGCATTTGCCTCCGTTGTGGCGTTCGCGCAGCGTGGTGCGCGAGGCGCTCGCGCGCCGGTGCGTCGCGCCCTGCGCGACGGCTCGCGCATGACGTCGAACGCCAAGGAACTTCGACACACGCGGCACGCCGCCCTCTGTGTCCCGCAGGTATGTACGTATTCCGGGTCGAGATGTAGAACGGCGCGTCCGACCTCGTATCCGCTACCGTTGTTTAAATCAGTCTCCTTCCCGGAGCGGAGCGAA